>VIAB01032977.1:9936-21200 GCA_009801035.1 Oophaga pumilio | reverse complement strand
TGTGGTTTAAGTACCCTTAACCACCGCCGTTAAAAGGTGTATCGCGGTCGTTAAGGGGTTAAATTTGTGACTTTTTTCCATAATAAAACATGCAAACACAGCTTTATAAATCGAGACCTGTTTGTAATCCAAGACCAGAAGTGGTACATAGCAGAGGTAAAGTGTAAAGAAAAAATTTTCACCTCTTCTGGGTTTTTTTTTTCCCCTTCCTCCTTATGGTTTACAAATTTGCTGCAATATGAAAATGACCTATTTATTACTGCATTACTCATGAATTTCATTCCTTAGGCTATATGTGTTCTTATGACTATTTATTTGTATTGCTGGACTTTGGATGAACTGCTGTAAACAATGTTTTCTCCTTGTCTATTCCTCGATTGGAGTGCTGTGTACTGTACACACAAAACACAAAGTTAGTAAATGGAAGGGCACAATCAATGGGTCACAAGAAGAATGGCATCTGTTTTTTGGAAGTGCAGATCTTCATAATGTTCAAAGTGCTTTCTTGTATACCTGGTGTGGGGTTTCTATTCACTCAGTTACATTTGAGGTAGTAACAGGAAGCGGTTTAAGTAAAATGTCCAACAAAGAAAGCACTCTAACACTATAGCATGCAAACATTAAATATATGAAATATGAATTGCATTACTAAATTAGAAAATATAAAAAATTGAGAATACTTAGAGCATAAATTTGATTTGATGACCTGTCCTTAGGATAGGTCAGAAATGTCATACCTGTGGGGGTCTACTTCTCCACCAATCGATATAAACATTGACTAGAGCCGCACTGCACTGTGATAACACATTATAAGGATCCTGCACATGGTGATGTCACACTACAGTGTTATGCATATGTAAAGGGACGGCCGCGGGGCCGATGCACTGAAAGCTGTGTGCTGTGTTACCTCTGTAGTGTCTATTGAACGGGGATGTTCTCCGCCTGTGAGGAAGCGTACAGAGCAATTAGAGACAGAGTCCAAAATCACGTCAAACAGTTCTGCTTTATTTTCCTCCGGGCACAGCACATCGAAGACATGATAAGCATCTCTTAAACGATACCAACAATACATTCTTCACAAGGCTGCGTCTTCTCCGCTGCCACAGCAGAATGGACCAATAAGTATTGACGGGACGAGGAGCCCGGTGAAAACGGCTCTTCAACTGCTTCCCTTGGAGACACTTCAATCTAGCATAAGAAAGACACGTTTACTAGGTCATCCACCCCTTCTTTGGTTATCCTGCCCGGATACTTCTCATGGCCCACTCGCTTCTATGCTTCAGCACGACCTCTTCTGCTAAGCGTTCCCACAGTGGTACTTCCACTGGTCTACTCTTGTGTAAACCCACTCTCTCTGTGTCCACACCACAGCAGTCTATTCTACACCAGCTTCTTCAGGGGTTGCTGGTCCCCTATTCTTCCAACCCTATGCTTAGGGCCCATGAACGTGGACGTCCGCACAGGAGCAAGGTCCACCCTCGACTGTCCTCTGCTACGAGGATGGCTTCCTGACAGATTCCCGCTTGGAGGCAATCTTTCCCTAGCGACAAGTCCCTAACTAATGGATGTGCTGAATGCCCCCATCTAGTGGCCAAACTCCCAAATACCGCACTGACGTCTATTTTATAACTTCCTAACTGGATCACTAACGTGCCCCCATTAGTGACCCCTTCCAACTACAACTAACCCATAAATATATACACTACCTTATGTAGTGCCCTCCTCTAGTGACCCATGATGCACTATCTGTCTGACACTAAACCCTCACATATATATTTATATATATATATACAATATTATGCATAACACACATCTATACATATTGAAACACTTAAAGGGGATGAAACCTGAATGGGTTAATACCCTAGACCTCCTTACACATATTCAGATGTTGCAGCACAAAAAATGATACGGTGATGTCACAGTTCCTAGGACATGTAGATAATGATGTCATAGTACATTGATAATATACTAGAGAACGCCTGAGTCTGGGTGATGGCGAGGAGGTCACCCAGACTCCCAGGTACCTTTTCCTTCTTCTGAGAAAGTACTGATAAATATGATGATTTCCTTCAAGAACCAGGTGTTATCAACATTGGCATTCATTGACTGTGGGTCTGCTGCTAATTTTATTGATTCAGGACTGGTTCTGAAGATATGGTTAGGGACAGTTAGTTTAGAAACACCCATTCAAATCATTGCCCTTGACAAGACACCGTTAGCTCACAATTTGGTCAAGAGAGCAACAGTGGATTTCACTCTCCAAGTGGGAGCACTCCACTCTGAATCCATCTCCTGTTTTGTGTTGGATAATTTACCTGCTGGATTGGTACTGGGGTTTCCATTGTTGCAGCTTCACAATCCAGATATTGATTGGTGTCAGAAGGAAATTGTGAAATGGAGCCCCAATTGTTACAAGAAATGTCTAAAAAATGTACAAATATGCTCCGCTAGTCTGGAGGGTTTTCTGGGATACCTTAAGTACTTTGGAGACCTGGTCTCAGAAAAAGAGGCGGAGATACTACCTCTCCATCATCCCTATGATTGTGCTATTGATCTTATTCCTAGCGCCAAGTTGCCAAAAGCTCGCCTTTACAATTTGTTGGGACCTGAATGAACCGCCATGAATGAATATGTTAACGAAAGTTTACGGAAGGGTCATATCCGTCCTTCATCCTCTCCTGTAGCTGCTGGATTTTTCTTTGTTAAAAAGAAAGATGGGGGTCTCCGTCCTTGTCTTGATTACTGAGAACTAAATAAGATCACAGTTAAAAATACTTACCCATTTCCACTCATCCCCAACCTATATAATCAGCTTCTGGGGGTCAGGGTGTTTTCTAAACTTGTAACTAGAGTTGAGCGATACTTTCCGATACCCAAAAGTATCGGAATCGGAATTCCGATACAGCTAATATCGGCCGATACCCGATACTTGCGGTATCGGAATGCTCAACCCTACTTGTAACCTTTCGGATTATCTAATGCACCTGCTGTATTTCAAAATTTTATGAATGATATTTTCTCTGTTTGCATTGGAAGATTTGTTGTGATTTACCTCGACGATATTCAAATTTTCTCACCAGACTTGGACACTCACCAGGAACATGTTTGTGTTGTGTTAAAGAGACTGAGGGAGAACTCTCTGTTTGCTAAATTAGAGAAATGTTTTTTTTTTTCTGTGCAGAAGGTCTCTTTCTTAGGGTTTATCTTGTCAGCAGAAAGGTTTAAGATGGACCCTGGGAAGGTGCAAGCCATAATTGATTGGGTTCAACCTTGTGATCTGAAGGCTTTGCAGTGTTTTCTGGGATTTGCCAACTTTTATAGAAAATTTATCAAGGGGTTTTCACAGATTGCTAAACTACTTACTGACCTTACACTTAAGGGGGCGAATCTCAAGGTTTGGGAGCTTTTGAAAGAGTAAAAGAGTGTTTTATGTCCACACCCATTCTGATCCAACCTGATCTCCAACAACCATTCATTGTGGAGGTGGATGCTTCGTAGATTGGAGTGGGAGCAGTCTTGTCGCAGGGGCCCAAATCTCTGACTAGCCTGCGTCCATGTGCTTTTCTTTCTAAAAAATTTTCTCCGGCGGAAATTATGATGTTGGGAATCGGGAGTTCCTTGCTGTCAAATTGGCCTTTGAGGAATGGAGGCATTTTTTGGAGGGGGCGGTTCACCCAGTTACGGTGATCACGGATCACAAGAATTTAGCTTAGGTTGAATCGACTAAAAGGTTAACCCCTAGACAGGCCAGATGGTCCTTGTTTTTCTCTTGGTTTAATTTTTCTATTACATTCAGGCCAAGGTCTAAGAATGTGAAAGCTGACTCTTTATCTTGTAGTCTAGATTCCATTTCTCCTCCAGAACCTCCATCCTCCATTATTCCTCAGGGTATTGTGGTGTCTATGTTAACCTCGGAATTGGAAGAGGAGATTCGTAAAGCTTAGTCGTTGGCTCCTTCCACTTCCCCAGGATCCAAATTATTTGTTCCTGTGTACCTAAGATTGCGGGTGTTACAAGAATTTCATGATTCCGTTTTAAGTGGTCATCCTGGGGTTACTGCCACAAGGGAAGCCATTTGTAAGGTTCTGTGTACATGTTCCTGAAACTCAGTTTTTCCGTCAGCCATTTTACTTTCTGTCTTGCTGCAGTTATCTTGCCCTCAGTCAATATGGAGTTTCCAGCTTGCATGTTCCCGCCCTGATTTTCTGCCTCTTGCTACTTAAGCAGCCACAGTTGAAGAAATTAGTGCTTCAGAATCAAGCCTGCAGTGAACCTGTGACCTGACTCCTGGAAGCCTTGGATCTTGTACTCCAGTTATTTCCTATTGTGGAACTTTGGAACACTCGTGGACTTTTGAACCTTGCTACTTTGATGTATCCACGTTTGCATGGACTTACGGTAACAGAGAAGAGATCCTGAACCTGTTGTGCAGAGTGATTGCTGAACTTAAGTTACTCTGGCCTGCTGTGTCTCCTGTTTTGTATCTGCAACCTGTGTGACTATCATTGCTACTTGTATGAAGTAATACAAGATCTTCTATATCAAACCTGCGACTCCTGTGTTTTCATCGCATCCAAGCACAAGACACTATATGAACTGTACTTCTTATTTGACACCATTGCTAGACTTTTTTGGTGGCCGTCCATGCATAATGATATTAAAGATTTTTTATCTGCTTGTGAAGTCTGCGCGTGCGCCAAAGTCAGTCATAGCCTGCCGGCTGGGGAATTGACTCCATTGCCTATTCCAGAAAGTCCATGGACTCATTTGTCCATGGATTTCATTGCAGATTTGCCTCTGTCTGATGGGAAGACTGCTATTTGGGTGGTAGTTGATCGATTCAGCAAACAAGCTCATTTTGTTCCTTTGTCAGGATTACCTAATGCAGAGACACTCTCCAGATTGTTTATTTCTCATATTGTAAGGTTACATGGGATCCCTCTGAACATTGTGTCTGACAAGGGAGTACAATTTGCCTCTAAATTTTGGAGAGCTTTTTGCAGTAAACTAGGGATTGACTTGTCATTTTCATCATCTTATCACCCTGAAACTAATGGTCAGACTGAGAGGACAAATCAGTCATTGGAACAAATTTCAAGGTGCTTTGTGGCAGCGCAACAGGAGGACTGGTCTTCGTTTTTACCTCTCGCCGAGTTTGCTTTTAACAGTCGAGTAAATCAATCTACCGGTACCTCACCGATCTTTTGTAATTATGGTTTTCATCCCCATGTTGGTGAATTTTCTAGAATTAGTTCTGAATGTCCTGGGGTGTGGTCACCATGCAGAGACTTGTGGATGTCTGGAGGGGGGTTCAAAAGAATATTGGGACTGCCCAGATTCGCCAAAAGCGAAAGGCCAATAGAAGACGTTCGGTGGGTCCTGTGTTTAAGATTGGGGATAAGGTTTGGTTGTCTTCCAGGAACATTAAACTTAAAGTGCCGTCGGCGAAGTTGGGCCCAAAGTTTATTGGTCCACATGAGATCCTAGAGGTGGTCAGTCCTGTGGCATTTAGATTAAAGCTTCCTCCATCCCTTCGCATCCCTAACACATTCTAAAAATCTCTATTAAAGGAGTATGTCCCTTCTGCATTATCGCCTTCATCCCCGCCTCCTCCGCTTTCAGTAGATGGTGGCCTGGAGTATGAGGTTCAGAGGGTTGTGGATTCTTGGAGGGTCCGTAATTCCCTCCATTACCTCATCCACTGGAGGGGATACGGACCAGAGGAGAGATCCTGGGTCCCTTCTCGAGATGTGAAGGCCGATCGGTTAGTCAGGGCTTTCCATCTAAAATTTCCTGGGAAGCCTGGGGTCTGGTGCCCCTCCTAGAAGAGGGGGTACTGTCACGGTTCCACCACATAAGGTGTCTGAGATGCCGTTACTGACAGCTCAGCCGTCCAATCTGGTATAAGGGTGTGCTGCGGCTGTCGGTACTTTGACAGCTTGGCAATCCAATCTGGTATAGGGGCATGCTGAGCTATCAGTGTGTTGATTGACAGCTCAACTATCCAATCTAAGACTGTGAGGTGTCGGCTGTCTCCATATGTTCATTATTCCAGTTACTTGCCATGCTTCTTAACTGACCTGTGTCTCCCAGAACTCTGCCAGACGTACATTCAGCTTGTGAGGATTGTGCCTTGAGTTCTGTATGCTTGATCTTTTGCCTGACCTTGGACTTCGTTCTGACGATCCGCCTGTTTAACCCCTTCAGCTCTGATCCGTTATCCTCCCGATACTCTGACCTCGGAACGTTACCTGACTACACTTTTCTCTCTTCCTTCTGTCTGTTTATGATGTACCCTCCTGGCTTCTGACCTTGGACTCCTTGACTGCTCTGACTCGCGGCGTGGCCGTGAGAAGTGACTAACGCCACACATGCTTTGGGGTTGTGTTGCAGCATATGGCACGAGGAACATTTCACGGGTAGAGGGAAGAATGGATTCAATTAAATTTGAACAAATTCTTGATACAAACATAACACCAAATGTAAAAAAGCTGAAGTTGAAAAGAGGATGGCTTCTACAAATGGATAATAATCCTAAACACACGTCAAAATTCACAATAGACTACCTCAAAAGGCGCAAGCTCAAGGTTTCAAAATGGCCCTCACAGTCCCTGGTCTGAACAGGTAATACAGTGGTCACCAGTGACATTATACACAGGAGCTCTGTATAAAATATGCATTGTATAGTGATAGTGTACAGGTAACACATTGACTCACCAGTGACGTCTCTAGTTGAAGTCCTTCATCTTCATCCAGCACAGATCGACATCACTTTTTCCAGTCAGGACTCGTCTGAACAGAAAATAACACAGTTATCTAGAGCACATTCCACAATTTTTCCCCAACTTGTACACTTCGCCAAATGAAGAAGGAAATCTATAGTGTCACCCTGCACAGTAACAGGACCTCCCACCTCAATCAACTGAAAACAGTATTCTCAAAAATAAAATATATCACAGTAGTAATAATATCCCATAATTAGCCTCTACAGTAATAATGTCCTACATCCTGATCCCATATGTACTCCATTCTGGACCCAACATTTCTCATTCTTGGCCCCTTGTCCCTCCATCCTGGCCCATGTCTCTCCACACTGCCCCATGTCTCTCCATCCTGGCCCCATGTCACCCCACCCTGGCCCCATGTCTCCCCACCCTTGCCCCATGTCTCCCCATCCTGGCCCTATGTCTCTCCACACTGTCCTCATGTATCATCAGCCTGGTCCCATATCTCTCTACCCTGGCCCCATGTCTCTCCACACTGCCCCCATGTCTCTCCACATTTTCCCCATGTCTCTGCACAGTGTCCCCATACCTCTCAACAGTCTCCCCATGTCTCTCCATACTGCCCCCATGTTTCTCCACAGTGTTCCCATATCGCTGCACAGTGCCCCTATGTCTCTCCACAGTGTCCCCATATCTCTCCATCCTGAGATGACGTGCGTGCTGACGTCAGCTGCCGACCTGTGATTGGCTGGCGGCTGTAAACTGTTGCAGTTCGGGATGCCTTCCCGCATGGCAAAATAGATTTTAACTGTCTCTGGGGCCCGGTGAGCAGAAGAGAGGGGGGTCCACTCCGCCATACGCCAGTAAGGGCAGTAATGATAGCAGCCCTGCCCACGGGCCAGAGGATCCCCATCCCTGCTATAGAGCATTTCTGCAATGAGGTAGAATGGGTTTATAAAGCATGTCAATACCGCCTTCCAATTTGCAAAACCTGAGAGAAGCGATTCTGTTGTGTCACAATTTGATTTGGAAAATCCCTGCTTGCTGTCAATTATAGGAACTTTCGTTGTCTACTTCCAGTGGCTAACAATCAAACATACATTTTAACTTGCAGTGACGTGGATTGGAAAAGTTAATTGTCATTACTAGATGAAAATACTTTACATGACAAGCAGTTTAGCCTGAGATATACCAGAAATAAAGAGCACCAATCCTGTACCAATCCTGTCTCTATTAGATAGTGGAAATGTCATCCATACATACATTTTCTTTATTTAATTTTTTCCTGGGAATTAGAGCTGCGATAGTAAGAGGTTTCCATCTTCGTTCAGGATAATACGTCTGACCCATAGATTATGGTTGTGACACACAGATTGCTCTCTGGAATTATGCTGCTGTTCAGCCACCACACTATTGTTAAGTATGGGTCCTGGTCCATCCTGGGCTCTATTGTGTTAAGTGTTAGGATACAACATTGTAATATTGACCATGGATAACAGGTGTCTTGTTACAATATTTTCGCATGTTTGCAGAACAGGGTGAATCACTATCAGGAAGAGTTCTATGCAAATAATACTGCTACTTCCTACTTCCAACAATTGCAACTTATTACCTATCTACCGAAATGTTAATCATTGGGTTGAACTAGATGGACTTAAAGTCTTCCTTCAACCTTAAAAACTATGTTACTATTTGTTGGAATGCCGGGGTATCACAGGCGCCGGCGGCGCCATTTTAGTGGAGATAATTTTTTTTTTTGTCTAGAAAGATGGCGCTGGATCGCTACTGCACAGGCACGGCGCCATTCTCAAACTGATTTATTTTTTTTTTTTAGGAATTGAATAACCTGAAAGAAAAATATTTCATACACATTATATATGCGATCATGCGCCGCTAGCAGGTGCCTGCAGAAGGGGATTTTTTTTTCAAGATATATAGTATACATAATATTTATTATGTAAACTCGGGAGCAGGTCAGTGAGGGATCAGGGACTTGTCAGAAGCCATACATATGAATACCTAATGTGCTGAATGGACAGCACTTTCAAAAATCATACATTGATCTAGTGATGCTAGGCAAAAATATGTATATGTATAACTGAACATGAGGTTATTAGTTTAACATTCTGATCAGACTGTATGAAGCCCACTGCCACGTCACGGCAAACCTCGTAGTGGGTCCCTATCGCCCCATGGGAGCGGAACCATGCGCCGACCACTGCCACAGTGGCAATGCATCGGCAGGGCAGACGGCCTGGTGCCCCACAGTGCCCATGCTGAAAGACTGAATCCCCACGACTCCAGACCACGCCGCCCCATCAGCACAAAACCACAGCAATAATGGCCGTCGCACAGCACCCACACCAAATGAAAGGAGCATTGAAACTCACCTTCCTAAAGCTCTTCAGTGGGTGCAGAAATAGGCTAGACCTCTTTCTTTGCAGTCTCTTGCTAATTAAAATCACCTGTGCCAAATGGAGGAGTGCACATCCAAAGAAAAAAAAGGACAGATCATGCAATATGCTGAAAAGGAGAATGGACAGCACCTCCAAAAATCATACTTTGATCTAATGCCGCTAGGGTGGAGTGGAGTCATATATTGAGAGATTTTGGTGAACAACCTCCTTCCCTCAGTAAGAGCATTGAAGATGGGTCGTAGCTGGGTCTTCCAGCATGACAATGACCAGAAGCACACAGCTAGGGCAACTAAAGAGTGGCTACGTAAGAAGCATTTCAAGGTCCTGGAGTGGTCAAGCCAGTTTCCAGACTTAAACCCAATAGAAAATCTTTGGAAGGAGCTGAAACTAAATGTGGCCCAGCAACAGCCTCGAAGCCTGAAAGATCTGGAGAAGATCTGCATGGAGGAGTGGGCCAAAATCCCTGCTGCAGTGTGTGCAAACTTGGTCAAGATCTACAAGAAACATCTAACCTCTGTAATTGCAAAGAAATGTTTCTGTACCAAATATTAAGCTCTGTTTTTCTATTGTATCAAATAATTATTTCATGGAATAAAATGCAAATGAATTATGTAAAAATCACAAAATGTGGTTTTCTTGAATTTGTTTTTAAGATTCTGTCTCTCACAGTTGAAGTGTACCTGCAATAAACATAACAGACCTCTCCATTGTTTGTAGGTGGGAAAACTTGCAAGATTGGCAGTGTATCAAATACTTATTTCCCCCACTGTATATGCAGTGTTAGATAAGAATATTTACTGTGAACGTACAGTGGGTTCAGAAAGTATTCAGACCCCTTTACATTTTTCACTCTTTGTTTCATTGCAGCCATTTGGTAAATTCAAAAAAGTTCATGTTTTTGTCATTAATGTACACTCTGCACCCCATCGTGACTGAAAAAAACAGTCGTGCAAAAATTTCTACATTTCTGGTTATTTTCAGTTAAGATGGGGTGCAGAGTGTGCATTAATGAGAAAAAATGAACTTTTTTGCATTAACCAAATGGCTGCAATGAAACAAACAGTGAAAAATTTAAAGGGGTCTGAATACTTTCCGAACCCACTGTATATTACTTCTCTTCTTTTATTCCCATGGCTTGCTGCTGTAAGTAGAAGTGAAGTCTGTCACTTTTATAATGTTTGCTCACATTCTAAAATACCATGTGAAAACCCAGTCTAAATAAGAGTACATTCGAGTGTTGCAGATTTGTCACGATTTCACAGTGATTTCAGAAAATTACAACATATGGTTATCACCTTGCGAGGGGTAGAGACAGGCCGTAGTCGTGGCTGAGAATATTCGCTCAAATGCACCCTGGTCTCTCCCCACATGAAAACAATGTCTCTTTATCAGTGTACTTGCCTCTGTACTCTCTGTACCTTCAAGGTCTCCTCTGAACTGCTGCAGACCCCACGAATGAGCACAGAGACACCATCTATTTGCAACTTAAAACGAAGAACTTCACTTTTTACTTGTCTCAGCACATCCTTGTCAGATACATCAGCAAAGGGGTTTCATACAGTCCTCACTCTCCACTTTCCCTGAGCTTCTCCCTACAGCCTCCAGTACGTTCCCGGGTCAAACTGTCTCTTGCGGTAATGCAGCGTCCTCCCTATTCAGACTCACTACGGTTGGGGGTTCCCTCATTCATTTCGCCCCGGATCTGAGGGCATCAGCCCATGAAATGATCTGGTACATGATGAGCGACCTGCGTCCCCGTATTGTTCCTGGCCTTCACTTAACTTCTTCTCCAGCACTGATGTCCCACTTCTGCCTCAGACATATCTCTGGCCCACTGGGCCCTGGATGGCTGGGTAGCTCACTTAAACGTTGCGGAGCTATCCACCCTACACGGGCACCTTGGCCCCTATTAACAACAAATAGGAAAAACCTCTAACTTATTCCCAGTTAGCTCCTCCTATGTAAACTATGTACACTAATATGCCCCATCTAGTGTCCTATTCGGGGTTCTACACTTTCCCTTAAAAATATATACACTGCTCAAAAAAATAAAGGGAACACTGAAATATTACATCGTAGATCTGAATGAATGAAATATTCTAATTGAATACTTTGTTCT
>VIAB01032969.1:19740-30133 GCA_009801035.1 Oophaga pumilio | reverse complement strand
ACTGTCTCCTATGTAATATATGCACCAGTCTCACTCTGTCTTTTATGTGATGTATGCACCAGCCCCACTGTCTCCTATTAAAGGGAACCTGTCACCCCATTTTTCGTGTATCAGCTGCATCCACCACCATCAGGGGCTTATCTACAGTATTCTGTAATGCTGTAGATAAGCCGCCGATGTAACCTGAAAGATAAGAAAAACGAGTTATATTATACTCACCCGGGTGGGGGGCGGTCCAATGCGGTCCAGTCCGGTGGGCATCGCGGTCCGGGTCTGGCGCCTACCATCTTCTAGCGATGATGTCCTCCTCCTTGCTTCTGTCGCGCTTCTGCACAGGCGCACTTTATCTGCCCTGTTGAGGTGCGCAGGCACTGGGCCTCTCTGACCTTTCACGGCGCCAGCTCACTGCAGTACTCTGCTCTGAATGCTGTAGATAAGCCCCTGATGGCGGTGGCCGCAGCTTATATACAAAAAAATGGGGTGACAGATTCCCTTTAAATGTATGCACCTGCTCCACATTCTTGGTGTCTCCTATGTGATATATAGACAATAGACTTGGTGTCTCCTAATTGATGAGTATACAACAGTTTCGGAGTCTCCTATGTGATGTACACACAGTACAATCTTTGTGTCTTCTATGAGATGTATATGCAGCAGTCTCTGTGTCTCCTATGTGATGTATATTGAGCAGTCTCAGCGCCTCCTATGTAGTGTATACTGCAGACGTCCCATGCCTCTCCAAAGAAAAGCATTTCCAGCCATCACATTAGTGGTGAGTTAATTAATTGTTTGACCAAATATAGGAGGATCATTTTCAAATTAATTTTGTACAGCCCGCAAACTGATATAAATAGTGAAATGGTGCTCGGCAGAAAAAATGTCCCCACCTCTGATCTAGACACATGTCACCTCAGGTCACTCACATCTAGAACACTTGTTGCATATACAATACAGAAAATCCTAAAAAAGGCCCAATTATTCTTGAAATGGGTTAAATGTTTTTATAGGGAAAAAATATTTTACCATTATTGGAGAAATAGCCTGGATTATTTCAAGTGACAACGCCCCTTTATTACCACACTTGTTGCTTGGTACATTGGAGACATGTATGGAATCTGTTTATACACAATCCATTCATAGGGCTGCAGCATTCCTGTACTTTGTCTCCAGGACAGCTGAATAGAAGACTTTTAAATAATGTGTATGGCCTGCTTTCTTCAGGTCTCCAGGGCTCCAGCATTCATGTACAAAAGAGATTAACCCACCCTCTAATTATAATTAAATGACTAATTATCCTAACCCAATCTACACAGCAAAGCAAAAGAAATACAGAAGCCAAACAATGCCACTATGTTGTGTCCACCCTACTGGTCAGTGTGAGAACTGCAATATTTCATTTTTTTTTTATTTGGATAGTCCACACTCTCTGAATTGTAAAGTGCTGCGGAATATGTTGGCGCTATATAAATAAAGATTATTATCATTGTAAAAATGAAATATGATACTGTTAGGGCGCAGTCAAATTGGACCAAGATCGGAATTCTTGTACTGGCCATTGGGTCTCCAGACCAGAGCGCGACAGCTCCATATATTTCTATGCACCTGTCACGCTCGGGTCGAGAGAGCCATTGGCCAGTCCGAGCATTGCATTACGATCTTGATCCGCTTTCTACGGCCCCTTAGCGTAAAAAAACACTTAAATTTAGAAGTTTCTGGGATTCAGATTACGCCCATTGAGAAGAAATACACTGGCATGTGATTTTCATCATTCTCCAGGGTTTTCCCGGACTGTTCATATATTTATGCCTTTTATGAATATAGGCATTCTCTGCATAAAATTTGGCAGTTCATACATGATAGCAAATAGCAGAATTCATAGATGCTTACTAAGTAAACCTCACTCCTCGTGAAAATATCTTTTCAGTTTTTTTGTTCTAGTGTTTTCGTGAGAGTTACCACACAATAAGGACTCATTCACATGCCCGATTTTTCAACGTACGAGAAAAATGGATCCATTATTCTAATCAGAGTGTGATCAAAGTGTGGTCGTCTATTTTTCATGTAGGTGGAGAAATTTAAAAAAAAGTTTCTCCATTTTTTCCATTATGTCAGTCTGTGAAAATTGAGTGCAGTCCGATGTTTTTCACGGACCTATTGACTTGTATTGCAGTTTTGATCCGACTCTCACATCAAAATTGGACTTGTCTCCCATATTTTCTGCAGACCACTCGGTACGAGAACATCAGATGTGCATCGTTCCATAGGATATCATAGGTGCTATCTGTGAAAACTATGGATAGCCCTCATACAAGAAATTTGGATGTGTGAATGAGCCCTTAGATGTCTATTTTCTTCACAAATTGGTCCTAGTTTCAGCAGTAATTTTGTGCAGATTTTCATCCCAGTTTGGTTAGAGAGTTCTGAGTTTTTCTCAGAGGAGAAAAAAAAATATTTGTCTATCTTCTAAAAGGGGCAGCAATCAGATGGCATCCGAGTAATGTCTGATTTTTTAATGGTCCCATAGACTTGCACATCTGACACTCAGATCAATATTGGACATGCTCGGACCACTCGGTCCGCAAAAAAAAAAGTGACTTGTCAACAGCCCTATAGACTAGACTAGGTAAGAAAAACAGGGATAAAACTTGTACGTGAAAAACAGATGTCTGAATGAGCCCTTAACGTGAGATCTGGCAGCAGTAAGATGTTAACCCCTTTCCTTTAAGAAGCGTAGATCCCTTTCTTTTGCATTCCCAGCTGCCGCAGATTTCAGAAGCTTATCATTAGGTACGAGCAGACAGTGACAGATCTGAAATAACTGCTGCTATCACATCAACCTCCGGTGCAGAATCAGCTACTAGCGGTGATCACAAACAGGAGGTAATTAATAGAGGCGGCATTATAGGATGCCAGCCCCATTATAAACAGATAGAATTGTTCCCATACAGATGATTAACAATGACCAAAGTGACCGTAAATGATGATAAATGAACAGTACAAATGTCAATAATGACTCGCAGAGGGGGGATATACCATGTCTGTTATATCAGGATAATTAACGGCAAAGCGTTAGTATAGAATTAATAGATGGAAACAAATATGGACACTAGACGATGCTGGTTAAAGGGATTCTGTCAGTTGGACCAGGGCTATACTGATGTTGGTGCCACTTTCCTATACAGTACACAAATAAACATACCATACAGCGCTCGTGTTTGACCGCCATACAAATGATGCCATATTCTGTGTAAATAATATTGCTATATAGTGCAACCACCACTGAACACAGCAGAAATAATATACGGTAGTAATGCCCGATATACCCCCATATAACAAAAAGTTCAGGACCTTTCTGCAGGATAGGTGATAACGTAACGATCGGTGAGGGTTCATCTACTGGGACCTGCATCGAACGGTAGAACGGGACATTTTTATCTCCGTTACAATGGCTCGACCGTCGCTTCATTCTTTCCCCGTGGGGCTGCCGAGTGATGCGCTCAGCTTCCTCCGATTGCTCCACTTTGTAGCGGGGATAAAAATGACCCGTCAAGTAGATAGATGCCTCCTTCTGCCCCAGCGGTCGGACCCCCACCAATCAGTAAGTTATCACCTATCCTCCTTCAACCCTTTTAATCATGCAGATGCTGCTGTAAGTCTCTGACTGCAGAATTTTAATGGTTGTGAAGCAGCACCTGTCCTATTTATTTATTTGACTCAATTATATAGCACCATTAATTCCGCAGCGCTTTACAGACATTATTGGCACTGTCCCCATTGGGCTCACAATATAGACTCCCTATCAGTATGTCTTTAGAGTGTGGGAGGAAACCAGAGAACCTGACCCGTAGGAAACATATTTTTAGTATCAGCCCTGTCCATAAAAGTCCAGTCTATGAAAATTAATTTACGATGCATGCCTTAAAGAACAAGGATCAAAACGGTTGAATTGCTGTTTTTCTGCGATCTTGCTTCCCCCCAAAAAATAGAATGAAAAGACATTAGAACATCATAAATACTTCAATAAAAACTACCGCTCAGTACACAAACAACAAGCCCTCGCCCAGCTCCATCAATGGAAAAAATTAAAAAGTTCCGAGAACCAGAAAATAGTGACAAAAATAAACTTTTTTTTATGAAAGTTCAGAATTTTTTACACCATGAAAATATAAATGAAACCATAAACATTTGGCATCAGCATAATCGTACTGACCTGTACTGTAGAATCATGTTGGCAAAATCCATAGCAGTTTTTCAATTTTTTACCTATTTAACCCCAATTACAATTTTTTTCACTCATTTTTCAGTACATTATACTGTAAAGGGAAAAGTCTCGAATCAAAACTGCAATTTGTCTGAATGAAAAAATCATGGCTGTTGGAAGAAGTGGAGGAAAAATGAAAACCCCTAAAATAAATTTTTCCCAGTCATGGATGCCACTGAACCCAAGAATGAGTATCCTGAAATTCCCTTCTGTTATTAGAGCAGTAGTAGGCAGACGTGACAACCGCTCCATCCACTACTTTGGTATTGTAAGAGATAACCTTTTTTGCAGTCCTATAGAAGGGACTGGAGTAGTTACAAAAGCATGTTCTGGGACCCCCAGAGACCATACATTTATCAGTTATCCACAGAATAGGTGATAAATGTATTTATTGGGTCACCCTCTTTAAGATTTTTAGTGATTATGAGCTTTGGGTGATAGGTCATGTGGGGTACCGCCATAGGCACATCGCTAAGGCTAACCTTAACTAGGACTCGTGATTATAAATGGATAGATATACATCTCACAGGCATCTATAGTGCCACTCATTGTACTTGTCCCACTCTCATACCGCTCAGCTTGTATTTCTTATCTTAAATTTTGTTTTTGTTCTTATTTCTCCGTAATGCTGCTACCCTCTCACATCTTGTCTCCACTTCTGTCACTCTTTGTACTGAGATTATTTTCTTATTATCTTAATATTTCTGCATCCCAGCCAAATTTGACAGCGGCAAAGAAGACGTACCATTTGTGCACATCTTCGTAAATTCTCAGGAGACATGAAAGCTTTCATGGTGACATATAAAAAATCGATGATTTGCACTCAGTGTCAATCTGGAGCTGCGAAAGCCAATCAAACGCTGCCGTATTTGTGGAGATAGTATAATTTTCTCTTTATATTGGCTTTGGATATACTTTGTGCATGTTTTCCACATTAACTGGTTAAGTACTGAAAATTATCTATGCATTGTGCTCCTGATAGTCTGTAGGCTTCCCAAGTTTTCTTCCCAAGAGGATCATGATGCCTAATATGTTCGTCATAGATGTAATCTAATTACCAATATATTTCTTATTTGCCCCAGTTGTCTAAACATGCGTCCTTAGAATGATCTACTTAAAGGAGGTGTTTTGTTTCAATAACCCATTGTCATGTTTCTGTTGTCAGATTACCCAGGCAAGAGGCTCCTTCCCTGTCCCTAATGGTAGGGGCACCCTAGCTATTCCTGCTCCCAAGACTACTTCTGATGGTGAAGATGCTGGGGCCATGTACCTTGCTAAACTCCTGAATCAGCCATATAGCTGTCCCCCACCCAGAGAAGTGAGAAGGAATAGTGTACTGTATGTACCGTATATACACAAACCAGACAAACAAGGAAGGACGTACAAGGATAAATGAATATACCAATCATAGAGATATGCACTCACAGGCGAAAGAAGGAAACACTGGGTAGAAAAGTTAGGGAAACTAAATAGAAAAGGGAGGGAGATTGCACACAACAGAAACACCTAGCAGCCATCAAAAATAAGCACTCTAAACTGCCTCTACCAACAACCGACTCCTCCACTCCTCACCAGGTGGTACAAGACTGGGGAGAGGGGGACAGAAATAGGGCTGATTCAGGAATTTAGCAAGTATGTGGCTCCAGCATCTTCACCATAAGGAGTAATCTGGTAGCATGGATAGCTAGGGCGCCCCTAGTGTTAGGGACAGGGAAGGAACCCGTGGTAATCTGACAACAGAAATGTGACACCCATTTATGAAATCCTTATTTTATAGAGGTGGATCACTTTTTCAGAATCCACATTTCTTGGGCAGAGTGGAGAGCGACTACAAAGTGCCTTTCTCCCTCTGGAGGACCTGACCTGTCCTGCATAGAACAGACAACTCAATGATTTGACTGAACATCTTGTAACACCTGATTTCAACTGCAGTGGAGCTGCAGGTAAGTTGGCGCTTTGGGTTTCACTGTTGATGAATTGTACTATGGTGTAAGTTGCACCAACTTTATTAAGATTTGTGCACCTCTTAAGTAATTTGAGCACAAAAAGAGAAAAAAGTTTCCTCCAGCGATGACGCAATCAGTAAAAAAGTAGAAAAAACATCTTTATTAATCCAGTATTAAAAAGTAAATGCAATGGTTACCATGAGAAATTCATGATACATAACCGACGCGTTTCAGCTAAAAGCCTTATAATCATGGTACCTTTTGTCTTTTTAAAGCCATATGATATTTCAGTATGGGAAGAGGCAAGTTCTAGAGTTCTTAGGAAGTTCTACAGAGTTAAGTTAGTTCTGACAACATCCCTCCTCTTCTATATTAGTAGTTGGTCATTTAATTTGCACTTTGATTTTAGATGTACTGTGTCTTTAATTGCAAGTCCCTTTGTTTTACAATAGCTGCAATAGCGCATGTTGCCCATTAGGAGGCAGCAGAGTTTCACCAAATCCTTTTCCTGACCTGAAAGAAAAAGTTAGTTTTTATCTCTGCAGTATTTTGAGGTTTTTTTTTCCCCTCTCACAAAAAGATTGTTTGCGGCTTTGTCAGTTGCAAGAAGCTCATTAATGAGGTTTGTTATATTGGATGCAGGTCGTTAGCCAGCTGGCAAAACATTTTAATTGTGTTTCGACATGCAGTAGACGAGGGGAAGAAAAAAATTATTAGCTGAGTAACATCCAAAAATATGCAGACCAGGTATATGGCTGTTTAAAGGTTGCAAGAGCGGAGACATTCTGCGGCGAGTGTGGGGAGCCGCTCACTTGTTATAGCAGAGGGCTAATAATTCCCCTGGCAATCAATTAAAGTAACAGTAACACTACTGCAGAAAAACAAGCTCAGATAGAAATCTGCATAAGCTTAGGTTTGGCTCCTATTTACATAAAGCGATGATAAGACAGAACAGCATAAATAAGTGAACCCAAATAATTTCTATTCATTTCTGAAAAAATAGGTAAAACCTAAATACTGCCATGCAATGCCAAGTAATACAGTATTATTAAATTCCCTGGTGGTCTGGGGCAATAGCTTAAATTCCCTGGTGGTCTGGGGATTGTTAGAGTTGAAAGGGACCTCCAGGGACATCGTGTCCAACCCCCTGCTCAATGCAGGATTCACTAAACCATCTCAGACAGATGTCTGTCCAGCCTCTGTTTGAAGACTTCCATTGAAGGAGAACTCACCACCTCTCATGGCAGCCTGTTCCACTCATTGATCACCCACACTGTCAAAAAGTGTTTTCTAATATCTAATCTGTATCTTCTCCCTTTCAGTTTCATTCCATTGCTTCTCATGTTTCCTTGTGCAAATGAGAATAATGATGATTCCTCTATGCTGTGACACCTTCAGATATTTGTAGACAACTATTAATTCTCCTCTTAGCCTTCTTTTTTGCAAGCTAAACATTCCCAGATCCTTTAACCGTTCCTTGTAGGACATACTTTGCAGTCCGCTCACCATCCTGGTAGCTCTTTTCTGACCTTGCTCCAGTTTTTCAATGTCTTATTTAAAATGTGGTGCCCAGAACTGGATAAAGTATTCCAGATGAGGTCTGACCAAGGAGGAATAGAGGGGGATAATTACTTCACGCGATCAATACTCTATGCTTCTCTTAATACATCCTAGAACTGTGTTTGCTTTTTTTTCTGCTGCATCACTCTGTTGACTCATGTGCAGTCTGTGATCTATTAGTATACCCAAGGGTTTTTCACACGTGATGTTGCTTAGTTCTGTTCCTCACATTCTGTCGATGTAATTTTTGGTTTTCTTGCCTTAAATTCCTTAAATTTTCTGGTGGTGTGGGGCAATTCCCTAAATTTCCTGGTGGTCTGTGGCAATTCTATGAATTTCCTGGTGGTGTGGAACAATTTCTTAAATTCCCTGGTGTTTAGGAGCAATTCCTTAAATTCCCTGGTGGTCTGTGACAATTCCTTAAATTCCCTAGCAGTCTGAGGCAATTCCTTATATTCTCTGGTGATCTAGGGCAATTCCCTAAATTCCCTGGCAGTCTGGAGCAAATTCTTAACTTGTCTGGGGCAATTCCTTAAATTCCTTGGTTGTCTGGGGCAAATCCTTGAGTTCCCTGGTGGTCTAGGGCACTTCCCTAAATTTCCTTGGGGTCTGGGACAATTCCTTAAATTACTTGGTGGTCTGGGGCAATTCCTTAAATTCCCTGGTGGTCTGGGGAAATTCCCTAAATTCCCTTATGGCCTGGGGCAATTTCTTAAATTCACTTGTGGTCTGGGGCAATTCTTTAAATTACCCGGTGGTCTAAATTGTTTATTGCCTGCATCACTAGCTAACTACATACGATACGATACACTTTATTGATCCCGAGAGAAATTATGGTATGACAGCAGCATTGCAACAGCATTACAAACAAAACATTACAAACAGCGTTACATAGAGTAGTTACTATATACAGGTCTTGCACATGACTAACCACAATACGTAACAAACAAAGGTACACAAATCTCTGATCATTTCCATTAGTGCGCCTGCCCTAGGTCGTAGCCATCTTTCACCCTTAGTGAATTGTTATACATCCCCATAGCGGTAGGCACAAACAATTTCCTGAATTTCTCCTTCTTGCACCTTAGTAGGATTAGACGGCTGCTGAATGTGCTCTTCTGATTCAAGAACAGCTTGTATAGTGGGTGTGTATTATTGTTCATTATAGCCCTGCACTTCTTTTGAATCCTATCCTCCACTGCTTCCTCAAAAGAGTCAAGATGAAGGCCAACAGCTGCACTTGTCTTCTTGATAAGTTTGTTGAGCTTATTAGCGTCAGCTACTCGCACACTACTGCCCCAGCAAATGATGGCAAAAAAGATGGCGCTTGCTACAACGGACTGGTAGAACATTTCCAGCATTTTACTGCACACATTGAACGACCTGAGCTTCCGCAGAAAGTACAGTCTGCTCATTCCCTTCTTGTGAATCCAGTTTGCTGTCAAGGTGAACCCCCAAATATTTGTAGCTCTCAACCATCTCTACCTCCTGGCCAGCAATAGTGATCGGTAAGTAATTATCCTTTTTCCTTATAATTTACCACCATCTCCTTGGTTTTCTTCACATTTAGTTCTAGACAGTTAGTCTTGCACCAATCCACAAAGTCAGAAACCACCCTTCTATATTCCTCCTCCCCTCGGTCCCCCACGATGCCCCCTACAATCACTGAGTCATCTGAGAATTTTTGGAGGTGACAGAAGTCGGATTTATACTGAAAGTCAGCTGTATACAATGTGAAGAGGAAGGGAGACAGCACTGTACCCTGAGGGGCTCCAACACTGCTCTGTACACTGCCAGATACCACCTCCTTCATCCTTACAAACTGCGGCCTGTCCGTCAGGTAGTCACTTATCCAGTTCACCATCCCCTCATCCACTGCCATATCAGTCAACTAATTTTGTATTAAGAGCAGCTGTAAAGTATTGAAAGCACTTGAAAAGTCAAAGAACATGGCATGCACTGCAGTGCCACCATTGTTCAAGAACGAATGCATTGTATGTAGCAGAGACACTACCGGATCATCCACCTCCAATCTCTACTGGTATGCAAACTGCTGGGGGTCAGTGTAGGCCCTCACCCTCGGACACATTAGGCGAGTATTATTCTCTCCAAGGACTTCATAGCATGCGATGTTAAGGCCACTGGACGATAGTCATATGGGAAGTTGGAAAGGTGATCTTGGGAACTGGCACTAGGCAGGTGGTCTTCCACAGCACTGGTATTCTCTGAGATTGTAGGCTCCTGTTAAACAGGTGCTGAAAGACATTACACAGTTGGTTTGCACACACTTTTAGGACACGTGGACTGAGGCCATCAGGCCCAGCTGCTTTGCCAATGACTAGTTTCCCAAACTGTTTCCTCACATCCCTTGGGGAGACAGTGAAAGCACACAGTTCATCACCCAAAGTCAATACTGCCGATCGTTCCTCAGCTCCATCCCTCATTCCTGATGCACATGTGTTGGTAAATCTGTTGAAAAACTCGTTCATTTCATTAGCCATGGGCAGATCCACTTCCCCACACTCCGGCCTTGCCTTAAACCCAGTTAACTGCCTCATGCCCTTTCTTTCTCATGCTTCTCCTTCTTCTAACTGTATCTTTAACCCAATCCCACCTCTTCCTACCC
>VIAB01032965.1:4841-14902 GCA_009801035.1 Oophaga pumilio | reverse complement strand
TCCCCCTGTGCAGAGGCGGGAACTCGACCTCTAACACCGCATTGCGACTGCGTGTGCCGAAGAAAGCCGAAAGAAGCCGAAGAGAAACGACTGTGACGTGAGCAATTGACGCATGCGTCCTGTGTGGCACCAAAGGAAATTTATCTTGAAGCAGCGCCTGCATTCTAAAAAGGGGGGAAAAAGAAGAAAAAGCAGGTCTTTATGAATGAAATATAATAAAATAATATACCCTGGAATAGGAAAGCTTTTGCATCAAATAAAGAGGGAAATGTAGCCAGCATAAATAAAATACTAATAGCAACTATAAGTAAAACGGAGGTTACTTTAGTAAGAACAGAAGGGTCATAAAATGAAAGGACCTGCAAGAAAACCTAATTGATAAGAGATTAATAAGAAATTTCATACTCTCTATTAAGGCCAAAAGGGGTAAGTGTTTGGAGTGCGTGAATCTAATAGGATTCGCGTTCCTTGAGGTTCTTGACTCTATCACCTCCTCTTCTGGACATGGGTACATGATCTATAATTTGATATTTAAGTTGAGAGACATTATGATTAAACTGCTTGAAATGTGCTGGAATAGGGAGTAATATATGACCACATCTAATGGTCGACTTGTGTTGAGAGATGCGGTCTCAGATATGCTGTGTGGTCTCACCAACATAACTGAGACCACAAGGACACTTAATGAGATAAACAACAAAGGAGGATTCACACGTAAAATGTCCCTTGATGGAGAACCTACGGCCAGAACGAGGATGTGTAAAAGAGTCTCCCTTAGAGATATTGAAACATTGCAAACAGCTAAGACACAGAAAAGTTCCATTGCGATGAGTAGCAAAAACCATTTGTTTGAAGTTTTTTTTCAATGAACCTATATCTGCTCTGACCAGATGATTTCTGATGTTGTATGTCCTCTTATTGCATACAAGGGGTTTGGACTGAAATTCAGGAACCTGTGGGTAAGAGTTACTGAGAATTGCCCAGTGTCTATAGATACACTGATTGATCCAGTAATTAAAAGGATGAAACGTGTTGACAAAAGATAAGCGAGGTATGTGTCGAGGTAGAGAAGGTGTCCTAGTTTTATCAACTAGAACACGCTTTTGAAAACCCCTATTATGAAATTTCATATCCATTTCTTGATATCTGATCAACGAGTGTCTGGATCCAAAACAATTCTGTTAATTCTTTCATGCTGTGATTTAGGCAATGCATGCTTGATATGCTGAGGATGACAGCTGAAATATAAGAGAAGACTATTCTTGTCTGTAGGTTTAACATATAAGTCAGTGTCTATGCTGCCATCTGTGCGAATCAAAATCTGAGTGTCCAAAAAATTGATGGACTGACTATCATAATGATTAGAAAAAGTTAGTCCGGGTACATAAGAATCAAGATCATGATAAAAATGGAGGAGGGTCTCATTGTTTCCTGTCCAGATGAAGAAGATGTCATCTATGTAACGTCTCCAGTAAATCACATGTCAGGCGAAATTGGGATGAGAATATACAAAAGTGTCCTCAAAAAACCACATAAAGATGTTAGCATATGGGGGTGCCATATTAGATCCCATGGCCGTACCTCTTTTTTGTATATAAAATTGGTCCTCAAAAAGGAAAAAAAAATTTGTGAGAATCACAACCTATGAAGACTCATCTTTTCTGTAAAGTAACATTTATATTATTCCTTATTTTGTTCACCTTGCATGGTGCTTATCAGTGTTATTAATGATCCTAGAAAGTTTTTCCTAGTTGACCTTATTGATATAAATAATGAATGTTAATTTTTACTGGTATAAATTACTAATGTCATTCTTTGGAGGTACTGACTGTATTTCACTCAGAATGTATTTCGCTTTTCTAACCTTACATTGTATATGGTCCATTTTAGTTTTTTGTCTTATTTTTCTTTTTTCCTCTGAGGCTTGATGGAATAATTCTAGGTATATTTTATTTTTATTTTGTTTTTTTGTGTTTTTTCAGAATCAGACATTCCTTGAAAAAGGCTATACAGCCGAAATGTCGGTTATGATTATTGTGTCTGCAATACATTTTTTGAGTCGTATATGAACTTTATATTCATAAGCCCACTATTTTTGTCAATAATAAATTGCGCATATGTATTCAGTGTGCTGGAGTTTTTCTAATATACTGATTACTATTTTTCTCCAGAGCACCTAATTTAGCCATGAGCACCCCTTATCCGTTTACTATGAAGTACAATATGTCAGGAAAAAAACATCTCAGAATTACTGGGATACATTGAAAAATATTTAGAATTAAGAGTCCTCAGTGGTTGATACCATTTAATGGCTAACTGAAAAGATGGTAACAAATTGCAAGCTTTCGAGACTACTCAGGTCTCTTCATCAGGCAAGGACTAAAACAAAATCTGAAGAACGGGCAAAAACTGAGAACAAGGATGAATTCTCATCGCCACACAATAAGAGAAAAAGGAATGGATCTACCTTTGGCCAAACACTTTTGTATCCCCGGTCATAGCATGATGTACATGAAATTACTTGTATTAAAAGCTTATTTTAAGTCTGAGAGAGACAGAAAAGTTTGGGAATATAAACTCATGATGACCTTTGACACTCTCAGTGCTGGAATGAATGTGTCGCATGGATTTATGTCTTTTTACATCAATTAAGGAATTTGCTCTTCATACCTTCTGAGGGCATCACAACAATACCAGACCCCAATCTGAGGACAATAAAACTTTCACACTCCTTATCTATGAACTGTTCCAATATTTATGTTCATCTCTATCTCCCATAATGACAGTTCTGCTTCACGTCACTTGTCTTACCTATTGCATTGTTTCTCTGCTGTGCTGTGTATAAATATGTGATTCTTCAGATTTTGTTTTAGTCTTTGCCTGATGAAGAGACCTGAGTAGTCTCGAAAGCTTGCAATTTGTTACCATCTTTTCAGATAGCCATTAAAAGGTATCAACCACTGAGGACTCTCAATTCTAAATATTTTTCTATCTACTGGCTAACACGGTACAAAGATATACATCTTTCCTGGGATATATTGAAGCATTCCAGAGTTATTACCTCATAAAGGGACAGTGGTCCGAATTGTAAAAATTGGCCTGGTCATTAACGTGCAAAGCACCCTTGAGGGTAAAGGGTTTAAAGGACCCATACCCATTCAGAGATTCAATGCAGTTGGTCTTTCAGTAATGTGCATTCAAATTTCCACTAATGCCTTGCCGTTTAAACAGGATGTAAATCTGAACAGCTTATTTACATATAAGAAAAGTGTGGATTTCTCTGGAATGAAACATCGGATTGCAGATATCAAGGTTTCACTATATTTAGCATCCTGTGGCCTACATGCCCAAATAGACGACTTAGGAAAGTTGATCCTACTGACAGATTCCCTTTAAAATAAATACTGATTTTAGCAATTGGTGCTGCTGGTCGGTCCATGTAAACAGACCCTTATACTTTGGATTCACAAGGGCCATGTTGTGGCCAAAATGTGCTTTCTTAGCCTGACTATGTATTTTGAACAATAAAGACTTGATCACGGGATCGCTCTGGTGCCTTGAATACAGTTCCTTGGTGTTGGGGATTCATCAGCAACCATTTGGTGAATTGTCACAAGAAAGCATGGAGATAATGGAGTGGTGCGTAGGAAGTCCATAAGGATATCTTATTCCAACATTTACAATGGGTCTTGGTTGCTTGTATTGACTTTACTCAGCTTTGCTACTTTGTGAAGCTCACCATGGCTATGTTGAAATACAGCTCAGACAGGTAGTTTTGATAGGAAATCTCCAAGCAAGTATTCCATTGTCATATCTGGTTATTCCCAAAAGGCTTACATAGAGCATTCTTCTATGCTAAGAAAACTCTACTGGGAAACGTGAATACAAGCTAATCACTAAATATACATGGAAACTCATAGTCATTTCCACAGACCTTGTATTAATTGATGATATAAGTTCCATAAATGGTACAATTAATTCAATCTTAAAGGATTTTAATGTACTTGGATATAAAAAGTAAATGTAATGTGTAAGGTAAACCATGATTGAGTGCTGACTTGTGCGGACTATGCTGTATAACCAGGGTTGTATACACAGACGTTATCAGCTAAGATCAATGGATTTTAGCCCGTGCTGTTTGCCTCAGGGGGAGGGGGGAACTCCATAGAAGTGGCCAATGAATCACTTTGATAAAAAAAAACGAAACTTCCTATCTGGCCAAAATTTATTTTCAAAGTCTTGTACAAAGCCAGACAATTCCCTAGGTGATACCCTGCAGCTCCTTTCTAATTTTAACTCGAACGAATCCTCCTGAATTACTGCATGTTTCATTCATGATGTTTCTTTTCTTCCTTAGTGGGCAATTTACAGTAATAGTACTTTTTTTTACCATATGTCTCCTCACCTGCTACCATAGTAATATGACAAGAAGACGTACGATATATCTAAAAGCTGCAGTGATTTACAAACGAGAGTCATTTCAGAAAATTGCTTACCAGTTTGCATAAACAGCAAAAGGTAATGTAGATTGTAAATAACACAGCGATCAATTGGGTGATATACTATATACATTATTGCTGTACGGTGACGCTAAGGACCATATTCGACACAATGCCGACACATGCTTAATGAGAGGAGCTGGATAATTCTCATGTGCTGGCCTTGAGTGACGTGGAGGGGCATCTGGTGCTCATTATCTTCTTCCGCAGTAACAAACTCAGCAACTTGGGAAGGATTCCACGTGGACTATTTCAGAAAAGACAAAACCTTTCTGTCCTTTTCAAGGAGAAACTGCAGTAAATCTAAAATCAAACATATTAATTTGCTGTGCAGTTGATCTCAATTGATCTCTGTGAACAGCCATTAAGTGCCATTAAGTGTTTAGGACCCCCCCATACACATAAGACTCTCATCATCCAAACCCATCAATATCGATGGGTTTGACCAACGGTCTAATGTGTATGGGTGCACTATAGAAGTCTATAGAAAAAAGAACACCAAAATTGCACAGTTCTACTGCATCTTTAGACATACGGCTCTCTGGGGTCTTCATGAAATCACATTCAATTGCTTGGAACGCAGAAGAGTTTCTGTGTAAAATTTAAAAAAAGCCAGCCGAAAAGATGCAGCATTTAAGCCTAACTGTCCAAGCAAAATTGATATGATTTCATGGAAAGTTCGGGCCCACAAAGTTGTTGATGAAGTGCGTGGCTATGGTGCTTTTTTTTCTCTATAGAGTGGACGGCATTTTCTTGAGGACCTCTCTCACACCAAGTGTATGTACCCTGCAGCTTTTTAGTTATTATCCCGGTAATTACATGTTTGACATACCCTGCCTCTATTAGAGATGATAATAATTCTTGTCCAATTTACTTACAGATGAAGATGTAGCCTCTTTGGGATCACGGCATCCAATTATCATTGGGGTTACCTCCTCATTTATTGTGGCTACCTACACCATATTTATATATGTTTTTATATGTTATATGCCTATTCTACTTATGTATTATGTGCGAGGATACCATTGTTTTTCTCCCCTGATCTTAGATTTCCCTTTGATACTGTTCCTATCATTTGGTGTGCATCCTCTTTTCTTATTTTATAAACCCTCCACCGCCATTACTTTGAACATTAATAAAGTACATTTTTTTAACAATATGTATTACAGAATTTCTGGTCAGCTTCTATCCTCGTTCCATATTAGAAAGGTACAACGGCATTGTCCCTGTAGATGGCGTATGCACAATACATGGTTCCCTTTGACTACCAATGTCCATTAGGCACTAAACGTCCATTAAATTGATATTGTGTAGAAAAGGACATTGAACAGAAATGCTCTGAATTTTGCGGTAAAAGGTACATGTGCATTGTGCCTATTTGGCATCTATTGCTTCTACTGGTGCACTGCCAGTCCATTTTGTCCTTAGGTTTTTACTTGAAAAATGCCCACTGTGCTGCCTGCAAGAAGCTCCTGAGTTTATGCCCAAACTGCAACAGAGTTCTGAAGTAAAGAAGCTAAGGCCAGCCATGCTTTATTCTGTAAAAATATTCACCCCTTGAATGTAGATACTTTTTGGAGCCACCATTTGCTGAAATTACAGAGGCAAGGTTCTTTTGATATTCCTCTATCAATTTAAGACATCTAGAGACAAGGATTTTGCTCCTTCTATTAGGTAAAACTAAACTACTCTAACTCATCATGTAAGATGGGTTGCATTAGTGTACAGCAGTATTCAAGTCATGCCATAGATTTTCAAGTTGATTGACTGTGGATATTTCAATTCGATTGATTTGACTATGCCATTCCAAGACATTTCAATTTTTCCTTAAACCATTCAAGAGTTGCTTTAGCAGTATGTTTGAGGTGATTGGTCTACTGTAAGCAATCCCAAATCTCTGGCAGAATGAAACAGGATTTCACAAAAATTTACATGTATTCACAGAAATTAATTAATTTAACTCACTTATATAGCCCCAATAATTCCCCAGCGCTTTATATACATCATCATCAATGTCCGCATTGGGGTTCACGATCTATGTTTCTACCAGTATGTCTTTGGAGTGTGCGAGGAAACAAGAGAAAGTGGAGGAAACCATCACAAAGACTAGGTTTTGATTAATGACCTCATTGCCTGCTCTGAGTTTGGGTAATCAGACATTGTCTTTCCATTTTGTGATGTCACAAGGATTTAATGATGCACCATGGCATATTCAAAGCTTTGGACATTTTTTATAACCCAACCCTCATTTATACTTCTCCACAACATTATCTGTAACATAGGTTATAGGTTTTGTATGGCCAGTATGAACATGCATTTATTTATTTCTCTGCCCTTATTCACACACTGAGGTCAACTCTGACACATGGTAAGGTTTTTAATATTAGACAGTGTAGGACCGTCCCGATCAGAGTCACTTTATAGACGATGGGATGGTTTTTATGCTATTTTTGATCAAAAACAGTATAAATAAGAACCCTGTGTTATTTAAATGCACTTTTTATTTTTACTTATTTAGTTACAGCAGGGTTTTTTTCTCATTTTGTCTTTTGTAGGTTTTGTATGTTTTATGGCCAATGTGAACATGCATTTATGTACTGCATGCATACCAACTCAGACCAAGCTCAATTTTTGTGTTTTTTCTTTGTATTTTTGCATTCTGTGCAAGCCGGGATGTGGCCTCCCTCTCCTGAGCTGGAAATTGTATTTAAAAGCTTCTCCAGACTGGTGTCCATTGGTCGGGACCCAGTCCTTTTGTCGGCCCTTATTCACACACTGAGGTCAACTCTGACACATGGTAAGGTTTTTAATATTAGACAGTGTAGGACCTTTCCGATCAGTGTCATCTTGTCGATGGTGAGATGGCTTTTATGCTATTTTTGATCAAAAACAGTATTACTAAGAACTCTGTGTTATTTAAATGCACTTTTGCTTTTTACTTTTATAGTTACAGCAGGGTTTTTGCTAATTTTGTCTCTTGTAGGTTGTGTATGTTTTATTGCCAATGTGAACATGTGTTTATGTACTGCATGTTTACCAACTCAGACCAAGCTCAGTTTTTGGGTATTATCTCTAATATGTCTATAGAGCTCCTTGTCTTCCTGTTACTTTCTTAGTGGCATTGCAGAATCTGACATCAGAACAGCTACTTATACTAACATCACCTGACACATTATGGGGCACTTTTACTACAAAGAGGGTGTTAGGATTTGAGTTCCCGCTGCTGCACAAGGGGAGTCTCAAACCAGTCCCGCTGCGGGTCCCCCATTCATCTCCATCTGCAGTGGACTCTGCTCAGCGTCTCGCCCAGTCTAACAGTGTGCAGAGGATTACTGCTGTTCCTCCAGGCTCTGCTATTGTGGCCAGTAATGGTTAGCGGCGAGCAGACATCTTTAGGACAAAGTCCTTGTTTTCCCCTTCTGAGCATGCCCAGTGTGAGATCTCTCATTGGAGATCAGGGGTCACATGCTCAGGTACTGCAGCAGCTCCTATTGGTCCGCCAGGAAGGTCCTGTGACTACTGGTGTTCTGGAACAGGTTTCATTGGTCCTTATTTCTGGCAGGTCCTGTAGCTGTTATTATAAAAGGGTGGCAATGCTGAGCCGCCATGCGCTAATATCAACCATTATATGCTTTGTGCCAGTGTGGTCATGCGTGTGTGTGGTTAGGGTCTGGCTGAAATAAGCCCCTAGAATACCGACTTAATCGGTGAGGAGTTTGGTATGCTAGCTGGTCAGGGTCGGTGTCCTAGATGCCCTAGATTACCGGCATAACCGGTGAGGAGTTTGATTGCCATATTCAGGGTCTGGCGTTCAGACGCCATAGATTGCGGGTGACTCCCGCGAGGACATTAGCGCATGATCACGTTCTATGTTCGCTTAGCACTTAACTATGTACCTGGGTGCCTGACAGGACACAGAACTTTTTCTCAGCGGCTCTGTGACGTAACAGGGTTCGCTCTCAACGCTAGACAGCGCCCTAGCGTGTTTATTTTGCGACTCAGTTGTGTTTAGTGAGTTCGCACACATCGCCATATAGCGCTGCGGCACTCCTTCTAGCGGCTCTGTGAAATAACAGAGTTCGCACTATCTGCCACAGCGCATTGCGGTGTTTATTTTGGCGACTCTGCGGGATAACAGAGTTCGCGTCTTGCGCCATTTTACTAGCAGCAGGTTCCGCCTGAACGGTGGACCCCGGGCTGCGAACGCACCTCTCCACATCATATATTTGGTGCGTTCCGCAGACCCTAACAGAGGGGGACCTTTTCAATTAATTACATAACTAATGAAGCTTATCAGTTCCATTAGGCCGACTGAGTATTTTAATAGTAAAGTGGTGAGTACCTGTAGTATGCACTTACAACTTTTCAGTTTTTAGTGATTTGGTTTATTTTTTGACCAATGTGTTTTTCTTCATTTCAGTGTAACAACTTGGACTACTTTGTCAGGTTTGTTACATAACTATCCATTTTAATTTCAGGTTGTAATGCAACAAAACTGGAAAAACCCAAACAGGAAAAAAATACATCCAATAATATGTCTGGTAGACTGGTTGAGAGTAACAGGGCTTTTATCCAAAAATTGAAATATAATACACTAACAATTGAGCGCATCATATATGCGCATTGACACAAAGCCTTAAACTGAGGAATTTGTATAACTCATTTGTCAGATTTCATATTTGGGAAGATAGTAGTGAAATAGATCAGGAGCCTCTGTAGTGCTCAAGAACCTTAGGTATTATAAAGACTTATTACTTCTGTGATTTGTGTAATGAATAATAGTATTCACAATATTCACAGGTATAGTTTGCTTCCTACAAGCAGAAAGAGAACAAAAGCAAATATGAATCTCTCCAACTGCTGACCCTTCATTGTCCATGTAAAGCATTCTACAGTATCTGAAAACACATAAATCACTTGGGTGGGTGGCTCAGTAGTTAGCATTATAGCCTTGCTGTACTGTGGTCTTGGGCTCAAATCCCACCAAGGACAACATCTGCAAGGAGTTTGTATGTTCTCCCCGTGTTTGCGTGGGTTTCTTCTAGTTGCTCTGGTTTCGTCCCACAAGGCAAAGACATACTGATAGGGAATTTAAATTGTGAGCCACAATGGGGACAGTGATAATAATGTAGGATAAAGTGTTGTGGAATGTGATGGTGCTATATTAGTAAGCCAATTAAATAATTAAGGACTATTGTATTAAACTTTCATTGATAAATGATCATGGCACTGTATGAAAATATTGCTGCCGGACACATTATTGCATCCTTGAAGAAATAGTATTGAAAACCACTGATTTGTTCCCATATATGTATAGATGTATAAATTAGAAGATGATGGAATGCAAAATTGTTCTTTATGATATTTGAGCTAATATTCTTACTACTCTATATGACAACAAAGTAATATTCACCTACTGTAGATGGGGTATTATAGTGCCTAAGTAGTATATTTCCACAATGTAAAGAAATATATTAGACTCCTCAGATTTAAAAAAAATAGAGAGCCAGAAAAGAAAAATATACAGTTATATGAAAAAGTTTGGGCGCCCCTATTAATCTT
>VIAB01032963.1:11897-22692 GCA_009801035.1 Oophaga pumilio | reverse complement strand
AGGAGTCCAATTTGTTTCCAGATTTTGGAGAGCCTTTTCTTCTAGACTGGGAATTCAGTTGTCTTTCTCCTCTGTGTTTCACGCTCAGACCAATGGGCAGACTGAGAGAGCAAACCAGACTTTGGAAACTTATTTGAAATGTTTTGTATCTGCTGATCAAGATGACTGGGTCTCTTTTTTGCCCTTGGCTGAATTCGCTCTAAATAATAGGGCTAGTTCTGCGACTTAGATGTCCCCTTTTTTCTGCAATTTCTGTTTTCATCCTCGGTTTTCTTCAGGGCAGGTGGAGGCTTTGGCCTGTCCGGGTGTTGACTCTATGTTGGAGAGAATGCAGCAGATTTGGAATCAAGTAATGGATAAGTTGTCTCTCTCTCAGGAGAGGGCCCAACGGTTTGCCAACTATCCCTGTGAAGGCTGCATCTCCAAAATTTAAGCCAAGGTTCATTGGACCTTATAAGATTTTGGAAATCCTTAATCCATTTCTTTCTGTTTGGCTCTTCCAGAGACGTTCAAGATTCATAACGTCTTCCATAAATCTTTATTGTAAAGGTTAGTTGAGCCAGTAGTTCCTATGGCTACGGCTCCTGAGCCTGGTTTGGTTGAGGGCAATCTGGAGTATGAAGTGCAGAAGGTATTGGATTCTCGTCTGGCTAGATGGAGACTCCTGTACTTGGTCAAGTGGAAAGGTGATGGTCAGGAGGACAATTCTTGGTTGTTTGCTTCTGATATTCATGCTGAGAGATTGGTTTGCGACTTTCACCCGGCTCATCCTGATTGGCCTGGTGGCGCAGATAAGGGTTCGGTGACCCCTCCTCAAGTGGGGATACTGTTGTGAACACTCTGAATCTGATTTCTGAGTTTGGGTTCCCCCTGGTGGCTGCTGACAGTAATGAAGCTGCTTTGGCTAACAGAAGTCTATCACCTGGGGCCGATGATTGGCAGTCACGTGTTACTGACTGGGGAGATATAAGTGAGCAACTTTCCCATGATCCTTACCGGTGATTTGTTTCTTCCTGGTACCTTTTGGGAGTCAGCTTGCTTCCTGCTTTGTCCTGCAACTTGCAGATAAATTATTTGCTCTTTATTTCTGTGGCATTTGTTTTCCCGTTTGTCTATTTCAGTTTTCTGCCCACCTGGAGTTAGTACAGCCAGATTCCCCTGCGGAAGCCTGCGCTGGACTCTGTTTCTCAATTGCCACTGTTTATGTATTTTCAGTTCCCTGTTACTTCAGTATCTGCTGATTTGCTACCAGTTCACACTAGAGTTCTAATCTAGCGGGGGAGAGATCGTGTGGTCTCAGTATTTTTGCATATCAGAAGTGTTGGAATTTTTCTTAGAGTTTTTGCTGGATTGCAGACTGTATTCTTTCCTGTCCTGTTCTGTCTAGACAGTTCAGGCCCCAGCATTTGCTTGCTCTATTTTCTGCTTGTGTTTGTATTTCATCTTGTCTCACCGCCAATATATGTTAGGGGGCTGCCTATTCCTTTGGGCATCTACTCCGGGTCAGTTAGCTTTCCCCTTTCTCTCTTTAGGCTTAGTTAACTCTCAGGCTGTGTAGAGGTATCTAGGGCACCGTAAGTACGTCCTACGGCTGCTTCTAGTTGTGCTGTCAGTTTAGGGGTCTGCAATCCGCTAGTTACCAACCTCTCTGAGTGTCTGGTTGCCTAGTCTATTTTTGCTACTGTCCTCCTCAGATGCCAAATCATAACGGTCCGGCATATGATTCCCATCCCAGGCTGGGAAATCTTGGTGCGGCTTGTGCGGCAGCAGTGCTTTGTGGTGCGGAGGGTTCCGCTGGCATTTTGCGACAGGTTCAGCAGTGGTGCTCTGTGATGCGGGGGGCTCCGCCGGCATTTTGTGAAAGCCCAGAGGCCCCTGCAGAACCATTGCTGCGATGGTGTGGCCTCCAGGAAAATGGCCACCAGGGGCGGCGCATGCTCAGATTGAGACCTCGGTAATCGTTGCCGAGATCTCATTCTGCTGCGATGCAGTGGCCTCCAGGAAAATGGCAGCCGTGGGCAATGCATGCTCATCCCAAGATCTCATCTCCCAAGATCTCAGGATCTCAATCTGAGCATGCGTCGCCCCCGGCAGCCATTTTCCTGGGGAAAACTGCATCACAGCAATGGATCTGCGGGGGCCTCTGGGCTTTCACAAAATGTCAGCGGAGCCTCCCTGCACCACAGAGCACCACAGCCGAACCTGTTGCATCAGCCGCACCAGCCTGGGAAAGTAGGCTGCATCACCCTGCAGCGTCGGACCAGTACCAATGCAGAATCGCCTGACTCCTGCTGCTGCCACAGTATTTGTAAGTATATTCCAACTATAAAAAGCACCCCCATTTTCCACCAAAATTTTTGGTGAAAAAGGTATCTTATAGTCCGAAAAATACCGTATATTGTTTTTTAATCTTACCATCACCACAACTTCAATTAGTAAAGAAATGTTCACCAAATCCACACAATGTTATGAGCACTGCTGATGAAAATGTGTTTTTTGGTGAAATTACCATGATAATGCAGCAGCCTGCCATACACACACCTAGTAGAATGTCCAACAAACATAAGAGGGTCAGTAAAGGACAGTCACAAAAAGTAACTGTATAAGGCTTATACCTTTCCAGACTGGGGTTGATTTTCTCATGTTTACTTACAGTTTACTTTTCTCAGCTTAGTGCTTCTTAAAATGTCATGAAATCCTGACCTTTTCAAGGTTAAATTGTTTCCATGATCACACAAGTATAATTTATTGGCTTTTAGTGCCACACTACAACTGAATGTATTTCATTTTTCCTGTGATTGGATAAAATCAGATATTTATTTTTCTGCTTTGCATCCAGCTGCGTCTTGCAGAGATCATTTTGTGCTAACCTAGAGCGACAAAAACAAACTACAGAATTCTCTAAATTAAAACAGGTTCATGAAGATATCACTGCTGAGGCCAGAAATTGGCTGCAGTAGTGATATGAATGACGTACACCATGTGATGGCTACTAGATAGGTGTAATGACTAATTAACACAAGCATGACAGCTCTAGAGCCATGTTGAATTGAAGAAGTGAATATTAGAGGTTAGAGTGGATTTTTGAAATGCTAATTTGCCAACTTTTCCAAATTTTCCCCAAAATTTAATTTGTTGAAAATAAATTTGTTCAAATCTCAATATTAGAAAGCTGGTAATTGCTCAGAAAATATACATTTGGTAGCGGAGGGAGAGAGCAAAAACTCCATTGAGCTAATGGTCAGTGGAGTTCTCTCTTTCTATTCTCAAAATATCCTATGAGCATTACACTCTACAAGCAAGAGAGAGAGAAGACCCAACTGACCATAAGAGTTTACACTCTATAGGAGAAAGAGAGAGAGAAAGGGCCATCTTAACTATTCTATTAGAGCTTACGCTCTACAGGAGAGGGAGAGGACCATCTTAACTATTAGATCTTACACTCTACAGGAGAGAGATAGAAAACCATCTTAACTATTAGAGCTTACACTCAACATGAGAGAGAAAAAGAGAGGGAGAGGACCATCTTAACTATTAGATCTTACACTCTACAGGAGAGAGAGAGATAGAAAACCATCTTAACTATAAGAGCTTATGCTCAACAGGAGAGAGAGGAACATCTTAACTATTAGAGCTTACACTCTACAGGAGAGAGAGAGAAGTCCATGTTAACTATTAGAGCTTACACTCTACAGGAGAGAGAAAGAAGACCATCTTGACTATTAGAGCTTATGCTCTACAGGATAGAGAGAACCCTCTTGACCATTACAGCTTACACTCTACAGAAAAGATTGAGAGAGAGGACCAAGCTGATTCTAAGAACTTATAAATGGCCCTCCTACTATTTACACAAACATTAATAAATCAATGTTAAAAAGGGGGCTTTTATGCAGAGATTAGTCAAGGAGTTTTGTAAATAGTAGGAGTGTATTTTTTAAGAGTGTTTTGAATGATTTGGAAGGTAATGTGATTTTGTGATTTTTATAAGAGCTTATACTTTGCAGGAGAGAGAGAGGACCCTGCTGATCATAGGAGCTTACACTCTACATGTGAGAGTAAGAAAGAGAGGACCTTGTTGACCATTGGAGCTTACACTCTACAGGAGAGAGGGAGAGGACCCCGCTAAGCATAAGAGCTTACATTCTACAGGTGAGAGAGAAGACCATTCTGACAATAAGGACAGAGACTTTGGAAAGCGAAAACAACTTTGTAGTGAAAATCTGTACCACTGGGAATTGCTGATATGTGATGGCCCAGGTACTGACCATCACTGTACAAGTTATGGTAATCTGTAAAATGTTGTAACTGCAGGGCATCATGAGGAGACCCATGAAAAAAGGCATTAGTCCATCCTCATTATAGGAAATTAGGGAATGATTCTAGGTAAGGGTTTTCTTTTTGAAAACCCAGAATTGAATTTGAAAATGTTTGAATTTGCATGAAATCATGAATTTCCAGAAATTCGCTTTTATGCAGATTGATCTTCTTATCTCTTATGAATATAAATTGAGGGTTGACCCAGAATAAAGTGGTTTATTACCTGCAGCATATCACATACTTTTTGAGACTCAAGAAAGATTTTTCAGACCTATAACAATCTTTCTTACGTCTTTTGCTCAAGATTGCTTACACTGGATTGAGGCTTAACATACTGTATATTCACTAAACTACAGAGTGGGCTGCTGTAGGTATAAGCTCCCTGCTGATGTAATCAAAAGGAAACGTTAAAGGAGAAACGGCATGTGGGCAATAGTTACAGTTATAATTAATCTTGCCAGAGATTTAGAGACTGTCACTAGACCTGATATAATATTGAATACAAAAAGTGCAGTTGGAGAAGAAAAAAAAGAAGAAGAAAGAAAAAGAAGATGGAAGAAGATGAAGAAGACAAAGAAGAAGACAAAGAAGAAGAAGAAGGAGAATGAGAAGAAGAAAAAGTGATGCTGTTGGAAAGATAAGGAATTGCTTACAAAAATGCTTAAATCAAATACGCAATATGCTACGTAATAATTTTACTTAACTGGCCTTTAAGTTTTAGCTAGTTTTCTGTATTATAAATTTTACAGCTATGAATATTATATAAAAATTACATTTTTTAAAGCATGCATCATAAGCCATTAATAACTCAGCTTGTTTTCAATAAAAAAAAATCACAATGTAAATAATGAATAAGCTTCTGCAATTATTTCTTCCAGCGCAATACTGCTATTACACTTTGATATAGCCTCAGTAGTGTACAGTTTTCCTCTGAGGGCAGCATATTATCAAAAATTCTTTACATAAAAGTGAAAAAAAATCTTCAGACAATGTTTAAAGGAATACAATCTCAAAAGCTCAACTACTTAAAGCATTAAACATGACGTCTTTCTCTTTCCTCTGTCCATTTAACTAAATCCTCTCCCATCAGGCTTTTTTCTGTTATACTTTTACAAACTTGTTTTAGAAATTTGCAGTAACTTGGGTAAACAGTTAGATATCTCAAAATTATGTTTTCCTCAAATTACTATTTTACAAATTATATCAATATATAAATCAATGTAAAATATTAAGTAAAACACGTTCTTATTTATATTGTTCTGATCCTGAGTTACAGTCTGCACTGTAATACAAAGCAGAATTTACAATTCTGCAGGCGTTAACCTCTTTCCAACATCATGCGTAATAGTACGCCGACGTTGGACTCCCTCCGTTTGACGCAGGCTCCGGCTGTGAGCCCACATCTTTCCTGTGATATGTTAGCTGTTTTGAACAGCTGACATGTGCCCGGAATAGTCGCGGGTGGAATCGCCATCCTCCCATGGCTAGTAACTCATTAAATGCCGCTTGTCCAACGCTGACAGCGGCATGTAACTTGCACTTCCGGCCATCGGGCCAGAAATCTGACCACCGGTGACCCCCGTCATGTGATGGCGGGTCACCGGTTCCTTGGCATGACAATTAGAGGTCTCCTGGAGACCAGTATGGTTATCACTGCCGGCTTTCTGTGAGCGCCACACAGTGGTCGGCGCTTGTAGCAAGTGAGTAAATTTACTACATAAAGGCGATCTGATCATCGCCTGTATGTAGCAAAGCCGATCGGGTTGTGTCAGCTTCTAGTCTCCCATGGAGACTATTAAGCATGCCAAAGGTAAAAAAAATGTTTTTAAAAATAGAAAAAAATAGACATTAAAATCACCCCCCCTTTCGCTCCATTCAAAATAAAACAATAAAAATAAAATCAAACATACACATATTTGGTAACGCCGCATTCAGAATCGCCCGATCTATCAATGAAAAATGGATTAACCTGAACGCTAAGCGGTGTAGCAAGAAAAAAATGTCAAAATGCAAGAATTATGTGTTTTGGTCGCCACTACAATGCATTAAAATGCAATAACGGGCCATCAAAAGATCGTATCTGCACCAAATTGGTATCAATAAAAACATCAGCTTGGCACACAAAAAATAAGCTCTCACCCAACCAGAGACCATGAAAAATGGAGACACTATGGGTATCGGAATATGCTGCAAATTTTTTTTTTTTAATTAACAAAGTTTGGAATTTTTTTCACCACTTAGATAAAAAAAGAAACTAGACATGTTTGGTGTCTATGAACTCGTAATGACCTGGAGAATCATAATGACTGGTCATTTTTAGCAGTTAATGAACCTAATGAAAAGGCCAAGCAAAAAACAAAGTGTGAGATTACACTTTTTTTGCAATTTCACCGCACTTGGATTTTTTTTTCCCATTTTCAAGTACAAGACATGATAAAACTAATGGTGTAGTTCTTAGGTACAACTCTTCCTGCAAAAAAACAAGCCCTCATACGGTCATATTGATGGAAAAATAAAAAAGTTATTGCTGCAAAAGTTCACATTGTCTCATTCAACTTGCACCTAACCATCCACATGATATAAAAGAAAATGGGTTCTATTAGACTACACAAATTCTAATGTGATATTTTCATTATCATGTTACATGTGCTATGTGGGATGTCATCCTAAATGTTCTTGGATACATTGCACCTAAAACTGGATGAAAACATGAACTCAATGCATAAATATGGCTTTTCCTTATAGCCTATTTTATTGACATATTTCTTTGTGGGTTAACAGTGAATGAGAAAGCTATCAGTCTTCTGTCAACACAGCCATCCAAAGAACACCCTCAGCAAAAGGTCTAGATGACCGCTTCTGCTTCTATGTACATTTATCATTACATGATAGAAGTCCTAGCTTTGGGTATCACTTCCAGAGACTATGGACAATCCGCTCGTATTAACCTTTTACTTGTTAAACTGATAAACTGATTTTCTGAAATGATCAGAAATGAGCATGTGATGATTGCATGTAAGTTATACAATTGTTTTATGCTAAGTTCATTGCTTATTTTTTATGTGATACAGTTTTTTTTAGTTTTCCCCAATGGACTTATAGTCATTTGGACTGGTAAAATTGGAAAACGTCATGGGAGGTCCTTAAATTATCAACTGACCTAATAACTGAGGTATTAGATGACAGCAGCAAATGTACTATCTTCATATTATTCTTTTCTTAAATTAGAAAACATTTAGAGGGTTAAACAATAAATCCACCACTCTCTTATAAAATTAACTAGTGCCACATAAACCCAACTGTAATGTTCAAGACTGCTGTATCTTTGCCATTGTTTTGCCATATATGTGCTATTTTATGCTTTGCCATGTGCTATTACAGTTTGATATGTGTCCTGTGCACCCAGCAGTAATGAACTGTTGCTGGGTCATTTGTGCTTGCATTCTGTAATGTTATACTATTGTGAAATTACAAGTTCTAAGTTCTAGATTTTTGGGGGTGTTAATTCAGATATCTATTCTGAGTGCCATATTTGAAATAAGAAGGGATTTTCTTTCTCCTAATATTGGTAAATTAACATGTGGCTAAATGGATTTTTTGCCTTCCTCTTATCAACATGTTTGGGTTAAAAGATGGACTTCATAGACCAATGTTTTTTTTTCAACCAAGAGACCATGCGGCTTTTATGTATACAATGTAACAGACTTGCGACATTTGTCATAAATGCGTAAGAGAAGAAAGTGAGTAGTGTTTTCAGATCTAATGGTTATATGAGAGCTATAAATTGGATCAAGAAATGTTTACTATAATGTGTTGTTTTGCAGTATTTTGGTAATATAAAGTACTGCTTTTAGCAGATGAGGAATTGCACTGTACTTAATAAGTTAAATGTGCACTGATTTGCAGGCAACGGTTAGGCCTAAGGATAGCATTTGGTTGGCCTTAGCGTGTGTCTCCATGAAGCTGTAGCATCCAGAGGGCTTATAAGACAGAACTTTCCCACTAGTAGAGATCAGACACCTGCAGAAGTTATAGAGAAGTAAAGAAAAAGAATCTTGTGAAGGTGAGTATCACTTGTTTCATGGAGTGATACTTCAGGTTTTAAGCATCACTATCCTTATATGAAAGTTCTATCAACAGAGAAGCAAGGATTTCCAAGACAGAGGGGAACTTAAAGACTTTTTTTCTGATTATGAATACTGCATCTGCCAGATAGGTGGTGTATTAAATGCTCAAGAGGGACAAGTAGTAGCCACACCAGAGGAATGTGTGATTTGAGAAATTCCAATTTAGAAATGGCTACAAGACTGATGAACTTTTAAAATGCAGTAATTGTGAAGGGTAAGCCTCAAAAGTATGTAACATACTAGACAAGCTACTGTGGGACAAGAAAAGTGACTAAGCAAGGAGCTATCACAAGCTCTGTGAGTGTACTCAAGATTTTCAAGTTGTGACAAGCACTGTGAGTGTGCTCAAGATTTTTTATTCCTAAATATTAGAGTATCTTTGAATTCTTGTCACAGAGGGGCCACACTGGAACCCATGCAAATTAGCTAGCAAAATGTCATAGGCAGCCAAAGGATCCCTTCATCTGACAGTAAGACTCTGTGTCATGGCTCGACTCCGGGACTCGATCCAGTGAACTCTGGCTGTTGTTCGGTTTCCCTCTTTGTTGGACCACAGCCTGTATTGCTCTTATCTTTGCTTTTTGTGTTGCTTCTATGCAGGTGTTTTATTTCCTCATGTTGGTTTCTCCTATCACAACTTGGGAGGGGCTATTTATACTCTCCTGGCACGTACAGTATTTGCTGGCTATATTCCAAGTTAGATGGATGTTTGGAGTCCCAGTTCCCCAGTGAAGGACTACCTTCCTGATGCTTTCTCTATTGCTTCTCCTGTGGTTTGTTTGCTAGTTCCTCTTCTCAGCACTGTTCTCATTTTGTTATATTCAGGGTCTGGTGTGTTTCACATATACCAAGGGTTTTTTGGGTTCCTTTGTTTTCCTTCTATCATACTGTGTAGAGGGCTGTGGTAACCATAATGTATGGGTGGATTTGTGGTAACCATCATACTGTATGCTTGGCCATCATACTGTATTGGGTGCTGTGATAACCATCATAATGTGTGAGGATTTATAGGGTCTATCATACTGTGTGAGGCTTCTTCCTGAGGGACACGCATATCCCTCAGGAAGAAGCCACGGGCGAAACGCGCGTCAGGGGTGCCACAGCCTGCACTGAGGTAGGATAATACATGCCAGTAATATAGGCGCTATACCATATTAATAAGCATATGCCTTAAATACCTTTGCCCTTTATACATACCCCTAATTAAGGGGATTGTTTGATTAATTGCACTATGCACTTTTTTCTTATATATATATGAGGTTTGAGCCACGGTTAATGGTAATATATGCTATGCTGAATTAATTGCATGAAATTAGATATGAGACCTGCAATGTGAACAAACTATATATTTGCTGCACTGTATTATAGGTGGGATACCATAAATTAGGCAGCATTATTCTGATAATATATTTCATTGTAAATATCTGCAAATATCCATATACCCTATTGAAGGCTGTTTGAGTCGTATATTCTGTTGTATAGATATTCCCCTTAATATGATATGTATTTTTAAAAAAATATATTTTTAAATAATTTTCAATAAAATAATTTTTTATGGTAGCAAAACTTCCTTTTCTCTTTTTTGGTATATCTTAATTGGAAGTGCCGAATAACTAGGCAATTAATTATATATTATTGCTATACGCCAAGATAGTACTTTAGCTATGGAGCCTCATAATATGTATTGTACACCCCTTCTCAGGGGCATTATTACAATCAGGAGGCACTAGGGGTCATTATTATGAGGAGACGCAATATGGGGGCCTTATTTTCAGGAGGCACACTGTCAGATCATTATTGGGAAAGCACAGGAGGCATTATTATTATTATTATTATTGTTACTATAAGGAGGTATGGGGTCATTACTATAAGGGATCACAGGATGGATTATTATTATAAGGAGGAACGGGAGACAATATTACTATTTGTTCATGTAAAATTGTAAGGAGGCACAGGGGAGAGGAGCATTATTACTATGAGAAAGTAAAGAGAACATTATTACTTTGTAGGGGTAACAAAAAGAGAATGCAATTACTGTACAGGCCTAGAGAGAGGCATTTTTACTACATAGGGCACTGGTTATAGTACTATATGGTATGTGTAAAGGTGGGGAAATGTGAGGATTGTGTTGGAAAATCAATAAGCCAAACATGTCTATGAGTTACATTTTGCAAGCATGTTTTATGGATGGAAAAGGTATCCTGTTGGTTTGAGTCTAATGCAAAAGAAATTGGAAAATGAATTACTACAATGAGTTGGTCACTGGTGAATATCTGTGCCGTATACACATACAGTGGGGGAAATAAGTATTTGATCCCTTCATGATTTTGTAAGTTTGCCCACTGACAAAG
>VIAB01032960.1:11865-28282 GCA_009801035.1 Oophaga pumilio | reverse complement strand
CGTTGTCGGGATCGCTGGTGTATCGCTATGTGAGACCCTGTCTTTAGACTTGCTAATCCAGGCTGTTAAACAAATGCTAATCAGCTACACACAAGCCTATTGGCAGTTGTTTACTTACTTGTTTATAAATGCTGACACAAAAGAGATGGGGACAGAACAATCATTCTGATAAGAATGATCCTTCTGTCCCCAAACAATAATATGTTATTCAGGGGCATACATAGAAATCATTGGGCCCCATAGCAGAAGTTCTAATTGGCCTCCACCTAACAAATACAGAACAGCATACAGTATCTCACAACTTTGCAGCCTTTACAAAGTAATTTTCCAATTTTCCTCCTGCTGAAGCCATAGATTCCCCTTTCATTGCACACATAAAGTTTAATGTCAACAAAAGTGCCCCACACTGTATGATACCCCCACAATGACTTCCTCCACGGTACCCTCGACACGCACAGTATAATGACGCGATTGTACCCCACCTCAACTTCCTCAGAAAAGTATGGTGACCCCAATACAGTATCATCCCCTAACTGTGACTCTCACACAGCCCTAAATACAGTATAATAGCTCCCACGGCTCACCACACTATATAATGACCCCACACTAGCTCTTAAAACAGTATAATGGCCTCCACACAGACCTGCACACCGTATGATGGACCAAACAAATATTCATACTGTATATTTGCTTGCTTACAGTATAATGGCCTCCACATAACCCTCCATAAAGTATACAGGCTCCAAATATTTATCTATAATTCATAATACAAATCCTTGTTATATGGTTATCTGACTGCGTCATTAGAGCAAGATGTATAATAGTCATTAAGAACCCCAAAGTGACATCTAAGTAGTAAGAAGCCTCTTGCTTATTTATTTAACTCACTTATATGGCACCATTAATTTACAGACAATATAAAAATTTCTATCAGTATGTCTTTGAAGTTGACGAGGAAACCCACCGAGAACATGCAAACTCTTGACAGATGTTATTCTTGGTAGAATGTTAACCCAGGACGCTAGGCTACAGTGCTTACCACAGAGCCATCATGCTACCTAATGTTAATGATCATGATTACACCCCTTATGCAGACATTGCCATGTATATGTAAGGGGTTTTCTAAAGCTGTGATATACGTGCCTTTTATTTATGTTATTAACATTTGCCGTATGATTTTTGTATGTTGCTAAATACTACTAATGTACTTAATATAGTACAGTTAGGTCCATAAATATTTGGACAGAGACAACATTTATCTAATTTTGGTTCTAGACATTACCACAATGAATTTGAAACAAAACAAATCAGATGCAGTTGAAGTTCAGACTTTCAGCTTTCATTTGAGGGTATCCACATTAAAATTGGATGAAGGGTTTAGGAGTTTCAGCTCCTTAACATGTGCCACCCTGTTTTTAAAGGGACCAAAAGTAATTGGACAGATTAAATAATTGTAAATAAAATGTTCATTTCTAGTACTTGGTTGAAAACCCTTTGTTAGCAATGACTGCCTGAAGTCTTGAACTCATGGACATCACCAGACACTGTGTTTCCTTCTTTTTGATGCTCTGCCAGGCCTTCACCGCGGTGGTTTTCAGTTGCTGTTTGTTTGTGGCCTTTCTGTCTGAAGTTTAGTCTTCAACAAGTGAAATGTATGCTCAATTGGGTTGAGATCAGGTGACTGACTTGGCCATTCAAGAATATTCCACTTCTTTGCTTTAATAAACTCCTGGGTTGCTTTGGCTTTATGTTTTGGGTCATTGTCCATCTGTAGTATGAAACGACGACCAATCAGTTTGGCTGCATTTGGCTGGATCTGAGCACACAGTATGGCTCTGAATACCTCAGAATTCATTTGGCTGTTTCTGTCCTGTGTCACATCATCAATAAACACTAGTGACCCAGTGCCACTGGCAGCCATGCATGCCCAAGCCATCACACTGCTTCCGCCATGTTTTACAGATGATGTGGTATGCTTTGGATCATGAGCTGTACCACGCCTTCGCCATACTTTTCTCTTTCCATCATTCTAGTAGAGGTTGATCTTGGTTTCATCTGTCCAAAGAATGTTCTTCCAGAACTGTGCTGGCTTTTTTAGATGTTTTTTAGCAAAGTCCAGCCTAGCCTTTTTATTCTTGATTCTTATGAGTGGCTTGCACCGTGCAGTGAACCCTCTGTATTTAATTTCATGCAGTCTTCTCTTTATGGTAGATTTGGATATTGATACGCCTACCTCCTGGAGAGTGTTGTTCACTTGGTTGGCTGTTGTGAAGGGGTTTCTCTTCACCATGGAGAGTATTCTGCGATCATCCACCACTGTTGTCTTCCGTGGGCGCCCAGGTCTTTTTGCATTGATGAGTTCACCAGTGTTTTCTTTCTTTCTCAGAATGTACCAAACTGTAGATTTTGCCACTCCTAAAGTTGTAGCAATTTCTCGGATGGGTTTTTTCTGTTTTTTGCAGCTTAAGGATAGCTTGTTTCACCTGCATGGAGAGCTCCTTTGACCGCATGTTTCCTTCACAGCTAAACCTTCCAAATGCAAACACCACACCTCAAATCAACACCAGCCCTTTTATCTGCTTAATTGAGAATGATATAATGAAGGGATTGCCCACACCTATCCATGAAATAGCCTTGGAGTCAATTGTCCAATTACTTTTGGTCCCTTTATAAACAGGGTGGCACATGTTAAGGAGCTGAAACTCCTAAACCCTTCATCCAATTTTAATGTGGATACCCTCAAATGAAAGCTGAAAGTCTGAACTTCAACTGCATCTGATTTGTTTTGTTTCAAATTCATTGTGGTAATGTCTAGAACCAAAATTAGATAAATGTTGTCTCTGTCCAAATATTTATGGACCTAACTGTATTTATCTAAGGAAAGCGTAGTGCCCAATTCAGCCCACTAGATGGGGGTATAGTGATGCTCCTAGTGTACATAGTTAATGTAGGAGGGGCTAACTGTGGGTAACCCGGGGAGCATCCGTCATTTTTGTCAGTCAGGCCAGGGAGCCCTGACAGGGCAGTTAGCCCCGGAACGTTTGAAGACAAGAGCCCAGACGTTCAGGGCCTGAGGGCCACAGATGACAACAGCGCAGATTACAGTAGTGCAGATTACAGCAACGCAGATTATAACAGCACAGATTGCAGCAGGACAGATTGTAGCAGGACAGTTGGCAGCAGAACAGCAGCACAGGTCGCTCATCATGTGGCAGCTTACTACATGAACAGATGCACTTTTGTCTGGGGCAAAACAGACAGGGGAACTCCTGAAGGTGATAGAGCTGAACAGGGAGGACGCTGTGATGCCGGACGGGATGGGATGACCCGGGTACATGCTGAAGAATGACAGGGAAAGCACAGGGAAAGTGAATGAGGCAAACTGTGTGGAACCCGATGTAAAAGCTGTAACTGATGTGAACGGACTGAGAACAGACAGCAGGAGAGTTAGTCATTTAAATTTGGAATTGGACTGTGTCTCTGTTTGTGAACAAGTGTCCAAAGTAAGCCATCATGATGTGGAGCATGAAGCAACAGGTATACTGACAGAGAACTGTGAAATGCATGTGACGGGAGACCAGGGCTCGCTTGAGCCGCTTACCTCAGCCACGACTATGGCCCTGCCACTCCCCCACATATATCATAGTTGTTCAATATTGCAAAGAGAGAGCCACTGCTCTAAGAAAAGAACATTGGTGTCCACTTGCAATAAATCACATAGACAATTCAGAAACCTATTAGAACAATTTTTTGTTGAAAGATTAGACCAAAATAGAGCTTTTTGGTTTAAATGAAAGTGTTATATCTGTAGAAAAATACTGCATTACAGTATAAAAACCTCATACTATTTATGAAACACGATGGTGGTAGCAAAAGCAAATTATAAAGAAAAATATCAGGAAATCTGTCCATGAGCAGAATCTCAAAAGAAGGTAAGATGAGCAAACCCGAACTGTAAAGCTTGGGGTTCATACAAGACACTAGTGTCCGGTGCTGAACTCTGAACACGAGCTTCTCCTAGAAGTCCATTTTACAGTTTGCTAGTTCAGGGAGGAGCGAGATAAAGAGATTTTCCAGCTTGAAAGTTCCCAATTGATTACTATTGGGTTCGGGTTCAAGTTCGGGCACAGTTCTGGGACCCAAACCGAGCTTGAACTTCCACGGGTCTGCTCATCCCTAAACATGGGTCATACAGTAAGACGACAACTCCTCTAAAGCATATAAATCATTCTACAAAGGAATGGTTAGGAGATGACCCACCAACATAACAGAATTGAAGCGGATTTGTAGGGAAAAATGGACTAAAGTTCCTAAATGCCAATGTGCAGGACAAATCAACAACTACATGTTTAGACGCAGTTATTGCAGCACAAAGGGATCATTAGGGATGAGCGACCCCAAACGGTAAAGTTCGGGGGCTGCAGGGTAGTGGTGGGAGACTTTATTGTACACTATTGGAGCTGTAATTACCATGGCTGCTAGCATCAGATTTGGTCTCCGATAGATATGCTCATAAAAGGATTTAACTGCTCATTCCAATTACATAGCCTCTAGAAAATCACAAAAAAGGGGACTGTCCTGGGAGGTGCCAGCGGGAAAGGAAAAGCCCGGCAGGCCGGGCCGCATGACAAGGCCCCCAGAAAGGCGATGGATCAGGAGCCCCTCCAGAGACCCCCGGGGCACGTGTTTGGATGGGAGAAGCAGTCCTCGGGCAGGGAAAGATCCCATTCGGAGCCCGGGTCCCCTAAGATGGCTAGAGCAGACCTTTTACCCCGGGGGTGAAACGGCAGCCACCTATCCCGAGGAGACAGGGTTGTCGGCGCGTCGGTTTCGGGGGAGCCAGGGCCCCCTTAGTGACAGGGGTGCAGGCCAGGATGCGCATCAACCCCATCATCCTGATGAGGAGTGGCCAAGCAGGGCCTTTGAAGCAAGTTTCACGGAACCCTCCGTGCGCCGGACCCGAGCCCAGTCCGATGAGGAGGACGACACCGAGGATTCCAGAATGACAGCGGCCAAAGGGAGGTCAGCCCTCATGCGGCCTGATAATTATGATTCTTTGTTATGTCTGTCCATTTTGATGGGCCCTTTGCAAGGGGGTGGGGGTAGACAGGAATCCCCAGTGAGAGTGGTATTGCATGACACATCTACATCCACTACTGATTCACCCAGCAAGTTGATAGCTCTTCTAACAAGTCTGAAGGACAGGGTAGACCATTTGGAAGGGTCTGGGCCTAGTTATCTGCCTGGACTAGTCCCTACACTCCTCAAAGTGCGGGCACGAGCGGAAATGAAGGAGTTGTGCCTGAAACAATGATAGCGGGGGAGGAGGAGTATGGTCATTTAGACGTGCGGGGGGAGGTATATATTTGTTTCTCCGGCCCCTTAGGCACCCATCTTAGGAAAGAGGTTATAGAGAAAATTTGGAAGGATGAGTACATCGATATCTTTTCATTATTGCCAATGGATAAGACAAGTTTAGGGAGGTTTGGAAAAGGGGGTAGTAAAAAAGATGAGGAAGAGGGGCGACGGGGTCAGGCGGTACCTAAGACGTTCACAAACTGGTGGCAAGCCTTTGCGATATTGGCCAGCATCATAGGGGAGAAAGCACCACAGTACTGCTCACAATTATTCTGCTATATGGATTCCATTGGCGAAGCTTATCGAGCATATAAAGGGCAAGAGTGGTTGCGATATGATGAGCAATTTCACCAGCGTAAGGCCATTTGCTCGATCATCAGATGGGATCACAAGGATATCGGGCTCTGGCTAAAGTTTATGGCCCCTAATAAAAGACAGGGGAATCCCCTCAAGGGTGGGCCGGCATCGCCGGCCAAGCAGGAGACAGTTCGGGGAAGCTTTCAGGCACGAGGTGTCGCACAGAAATTGGGCTTGTGTTGGCCGTTTAATGATAGCCAGTGCAAGTCCGGCCCCAACTGCAGATTCAGTGCCACACACGGTGCCAGGAAATGTTTCAGAAGGAATAGTGCAAAATCAGGAGGGAACGGCTATGGTCAAGGGGCAAACACCAATCAAGCTACACGCACTGCTCCCTTATCTAAATAGATATCCCGATAGAATCATGGCTAACTTGCTAATCAGGGGCTTCATGGATGGTTTCATAATTCCCTCCCAGGCATTCCAAATACAAAGAGGGCTAAAGAATCTACGTTCAGCTTATCAGCACTCAGAAGTTGTGAAAGAAAAATTAAGTAAAGAAGTGCTGCAAGATCAAATGGCAGGTTTGTTTATGTCCCCACCCGTTCCAGACTTGGTGGTCTCTCCATTGGGTATTGTGCCTAAGAAGGAACCAAATAAGTATAGCATGTTTCACCACCTGTCTTACCCCGGGGCAAATCTGTGAATGACGGCATTGACCCGGCGTTATGTTCTGTGGTATACGCATCCTTTGATGAGGCATTGAAGTGGGTGAGAAAATGCGGAAGGGGGGCTCTGATGGCAAAACCTGATGTGGAATCAGCCTTTCGGCTGTTGCCGGTACATCTGACTAGTCAGCGACTGCTCAGTTGCTATAGGGAGGTGAGTACTTTGTTGACAGGTGTTTACCCATGGGCTGTTCCTTGTCTTGTGCAGTGTTCGAGACTTTTAGCACCTTTCTGGAGTAGGTAGTTAAAGACATATCTGGTTGGGATTCATTGATCCATTATTTGGATGACTTTTGGAATATAGGCCACCCAAGTCGCAGGTATGTGATACCATTTTGAGCAGCCTGGAGTGGGTAGCGAAGGAATTTGGGGTCCCATTAACACCTAAAAAGATGGTCTGTTCAACGGCTAGTTTTCCTTTTTTGGGTGTCGTGATAGATACAGTAAAATGGGAATGTCGGTTACCAGAAGACAAGGTGCCAGCACTCAAGGTGGAAATATGTAGGGCGCTGAAGCTTAAAAAATTGAGGCTAAGGGAGGTTCAGTCCTTGCTAGGCAGCTTAAACTTTGCACGTCAGGTAATGCCCATGGGCAGAATTTTTTCTAGAAGGATTAGCCTGGGCTACAGCGGGTGGATATTTTGCCATATCATTACGTTCAGTTATCAGCCGAAAATAGAGCGGATTTGGCAGTCTGGGGCCGATTTTTAGAGAATTATAATGGGTGTTCCTTGATGATGGATGACTTATGTTGTAATTCTGATATTGATCTATACACGGAAGCAGCTGGCAGTTCCGATTTTGGGGCATACTTTCAAGGACAATGGTGTGCGGCCAAATGGCCTAAGGAATGGGTCCGTGAAGGGTTGGTCAAGAACATAGCGCTACTGGAAATTTTCCCTATCTTAGTAGCGATGTCATCATGGAAGGAGAGGCTACAAAACAGAAAGGTTCAGTTCAAATGTAATAACATGGGCGTGGTAATAATATTACCGCTTCTTTCCCTCCGGTAATCAGAGTGTAGCGTTAGTTGGTGTTGGAATGTCTATCCATCAATGCTTGTTTTACCACGTTGCATATACCAGGCGAATATAACTCAATAGCTGACGCACTTTCTCGTTTCAGTGGGAGCGGTTCCGGCCACTGGCCCCGGAGGCAGAAGAAGAGGGGTTACCCTGTCCTCCCGAACTCTGGAATGTGGTCTCAGGACTGCTGAACCACTAATCAGGTCATCGTTAGCGGATAGCACCTGGACAGCGTATCAGCGGGCATGGCAGCTTTGGGAACTGTGGGTACGACAAGGAAGGGAACACTTAATGGAGGAGGAGCAGGTGGGGGTGTTATTGATGGGAATTAGGCAAGCAGCAGAGGGTAAGTGGTCAATAGCAAAAATAAATCAGCTAATTAGCGGGTTAGCCTTTGGTTTTAAACTTAGGAACAGAACTGATGTGATGAAGAATTTCTTAGTGAGACAGGCGCTGTTTTGAAGAGGGAAAAGTCAAATGGACAGCAGGAGGCCGGTGTCATTTGGAGAAGTTAGGACAACAATTAGAGGGGGCCTGCAGGTCGGGTTTTGAGATAGAACTGTTTAGGTTAGCATTTCCATTGGCCTTTTTTGGGGCAATAAGAATTGGGGAATTGGTAGCGCCAGGAAAAACCAGGGTAAGGGGCATTCTAGCCGGCGATATAATAGCCAGACAGAAAGGGGTAGAATTCTGGATCAGAAAGTCAAAAACAGATCAAAGGGGAAAAAGGAAGAAGGTACTGTTGGGAAAGGTAAAGGATTCTATTATGTTTCGAAAAATTTATGGCCTCTAGGCCCAGGCAAGGGGGACCCCTGTTAAGTCATGAGGATGGGTCCTTCTTATCAAAATATCAGTTTATTAAGGTGTTTTGGAAGTGCTTGCATGGAGCAGATATGGAGCTGCACAACTATGGAGGTCATTCGTTTCGTATTGGGGCTGCAATGGAGGCAGAGGTGGGAGTTTTAAGTTCGGAAATTGTTATGAGAATTGGCCGGTGGGAGTCACAACGGTACCGGTCCTATGTATGACCTCCCGGATATGAGATGGTTGCAGCTGCGGTTAATAAAGGATTAACTTATGTTTGTTTTTTGCATAAGTCCCACTACTAAGTTGGATTCTAGGCCATTCTTATGTTCACTGAGGGGCGCTACGACCAGACAGATGGACGGACGGGAGACAGATGGGTTTCAAAAGGAATGTAGCGTTAGTTACGTGGCTAGGGTTTAGGGGTTTAACTTGGGGCCGGGTAATTCACGAGTTTCAGAGAGCAGTTCTCCGCCATGGAGCTCCTGATATATTAGTTTTGCATGTAGGGGGTAATGACCTAGGAGTCCGCCCTGGGAAGGAATTGATTTGCGACATCAAGAAAGACCTGAGATAGCTATGGGTGGAGTTCCCGAATTTGAAAGTAGTGTGGTCAGACACAGTACCCAGAAGATTTTGGCGGGGGGCTCGGTCGGTAAAAAAGATTAACAGGGCATGCATTAAAGTCAACAAAGAAATATCTAAATTTGTGGAGATGCACGGGGGAGTGGCAGTACTCCATGCGGGTTTTGATCGTATGAAGGAAGGGTTTTGACTGGCGGATGGAGTACACCTTAATGCAGGGTGGACGGATTTATGGACTTTGGGGCTGCAGGATGGGATAGAAAGGGCCACAGCACTGCCTGATGGTGGGGTCTCGAGCACTTGAGGGGGTCAAGGTGCTCTCGGTGTGGCGTTTGTGGGTCCTCGAAGTTGGCTAAATTTCGGTTTGGGGATTCCTTAAGTACATGGATCCCCTTCATTGGATGGTGATGTGGTGGTTGGTGATATTTGGGTGATACCCGGCGATGGAACATCGGATTCACATTAAATGGAGATTTGGGTGGCACCTGGCGATGGAACGTCGAGGTCACATTAAAGGAGTTTTGCGTGATACCCGGCGATGGAACATCGGGGCCACACTATTACAAGTTTGGGTGATACCTGGCGATGGAACGTCCGGTTCACATGGATATAAGAATTGGGTGATACCTAGCGATGGAAAGTCGGGATCACATTAGCAGGAGGGCAACCTCTTCCCTCAGTTTAATGGTGCTTCTGAGTCTAGCGGATAGGAGTAAGGCTGGGAGGGAAGTGGCCATGTCATGGAAAGAAAAGCCACCAGACCTTTTAGTTTCGAGGACCTCACCAAGTGTCTTTTAATTATCAATAAATACCAATAAATTGGCTGCTGTGGCCGTTTATACCCAAGACATGGTTGTCGCTTGTCCTTCTTTGGCGGGGCAAGATGGGGGGGAGAGGATCCTCACGGGGGGAGGGGGGAGTGTGGGGTGATCAGGGAATCATTCACGAGGAATCGACCTTTCCAGAGTCAAGTCATTTAAATAGGACTGGAACATATCCTTCCTGGTAAGGACCCTGGAAACATGTATGTTGTCCATAAAACTCACAGTCCTCGTTTTATGCACCCGAACCTGCAAACCAGCAAGAAAACAAAAAATTAAAATTAAACATTTTCATCTGTAACAGGATCCCTTAGCATCAAGGGTATTGCTTCTAATCCCTCCAGTACTTCTTTAATTGTGGCATGGGGATTATTCACCCCTCTTTCTTAATTGAGAGAAACCTGTATCCTGCCAACTACGCCAAATGTGATGGGTCCCAGGGTGCTAGTCATGGGTGAGTGAAGTACAATCGGCACCCCGGCCCGCTACAGAAAATAGGGGGACCTTTGGGATCCTGGGTGTACTGTATGTGGTATGTGGAGTGCAGTGTTTTGGTGAGGTAGATTTTCATACTCACTTTTGATTTGCCTACCAAGGTGCCAATTCTTTTGTTCTTCAGAATAATACAGCCACATCAATACTTGCAAAGTTCTCTTTACTTATGAACACATTCAGATACAGGAAGTAGCATGTAAAACATTTTCCTTGATATTATTTCAGGCAATGGCACTTTCACAGTGATGAGGGCCACAGACACAGTTCTTATACAACAGATCATAGAGTGTTTCAGCCTTAAGGGTAACTCAATGTACTTAGAACCTTGGAGTAAGGGAGCTCCTGCTCAAACTTACTGTTCCAGCTACCTAGCTATCCTGGATACACATTTTAGACAAGGCTTTGTGTTCTACCTGGTCCTCTATTTTTCATGGCCCCAGTTCTGGCACACAAGAAAATAGAAACAGAGTAAAATTCCATCATCCCCAGCTGGAGCATTCAGATGTAAGGCAGGTACGCGGGATGCAGTGACATGCAGGAGGCAGATCAAGAGTTAACGGGGGGGTTTACTACAGGGAAACTCCACACAAGGAGGTAGTAACTGAGGAACGGTTGGCAGGGTTTAAACAACAGACAAGGGTTTAATAAACGATGGCACTTATCAGTCAGTCACTCTCAGGGGATGAAGGCGGGCAGGATCTGCGGTGACGTTGAAAGCGATGTGTGAAGACTCTGGCCTGGTTCCAGAGCAATGTGAGATACTGGCTCCGGACAGTCGCGACATATCCTGACGCTCCTGGAGGTGATCTGAAGCTTCCGGAGTCAAGTCTCAGCGAAGGGGAAGCGGAAATCTCTGGAATGTCAGCGCCACGAGTTTCGGGAGAACCTGGGATGGAGTCAGCCGACTCCGAGTCCGTTCCCAGATCAGGTCCACAATAAGCACCGCCAACAGTCAGCGGTACGGTACAGAATGTCTCTGCAGTATCGGGGGTTGAAGCGGTGACAGTCACATGCTGGAAACTGTCTGACTGCGTGTGTGGGGAGAGTCAGCCATCCGGCCTGGCTTTCAGGAGATGAGGTGAGGAGAGCGAGTTAACTTTCTCCTGCTGCGCACTCTGTCTTCCTGCCAAAAGACCTGCTTTCCCGCGCTCCTCCCCTTTTATATCCGATCTGCTCCCTGCAGTCAGGTGCAATGTTCGGTCCAGGTTAGAATGTCTTCCCTCCGGAAACAATGGTGTCAGTCTCGACAGTTCCGGCCCAGATATGAGAGGAGTGCCACGGGCCCGATCCATCTCTCTACACCGGCATGGTTGCTTGGTTTGAACAATAATATTATCAAGGTGTACACAGTTCAGGTTCCCGGGACACTTAGGCAACAGCATTGGGGAGGATTCCCAAGGGGCTTGGACTGCAGCAAGGCTCACTGGGGGACCACCAGCTCGATCAAAATCATACTACCAGCTTTTTGTCGGCGGCTGCTATAATGCACACTACTGGAGCTGACATTTTGGAGCTATGGTGTAAAACATGCTCTGTGGGTGAAATTCATAATCAGTTTCTGTGGTGAACTGTGCCTCATGCTATGTGGGTAAAATTTGTTATCAGCTTATGTGGGGGTACTAAGCCCCATACTCTGTGGGTGAAATTTGATATCAGCCTTTGTGTGGGAACTGTGCCCCATGGTCTGTGGGTGAAATTTGTTCTCAGCTTCTGTGGGGGAACTGTGCCCCATGCTCTGTGGGTGAAATTTGTTCTCAGCTTCTGTGGGGGAACTGTGCCCCATGCTCTGTGGGTGAAAGTTTTTATCAGAATTTATGTGGGGGTGAAATTTTTAACTGGACTGCTGGTAGTAAGCCTCAATCTCTGTGAGGGTACTGTTAACTTTTTATGGTATTCATTTACTTCCTACTTTTTAGTCAATTCCCTTTCCAATTTTTTTTGCAGTGCAGTTGTCTTGCTCTTACCTCCATTTTGCTTACCTTAGCAGCCCCATAGACCTTAGACCGACCATTTTACAGCACTGATGTTTGGGACCCATTGACTTATATGCGGTTCGGTGTCCAGGGTCAAGTTCGGCGAAACCAAACATCCACGGATTCGCTCACTAGTGGTTATAAGAGTTACTGAAAACAATGGTTCACAGTCATTTGTCACCCATAGACGTGTAATATTGGATCATTTTCCTCAAAACAAAAATGACAAAGTCTAATATTTTTAACTCATTTATTTGATTTGGTTTTCTGTAATTAATTTTAGGACTTGTATGAAAATCTAATGTAGTTTTACATCAAATTTATGCACAAATATGGAAAATTCTGAAGGGCTCACAAACTTTCAAGCCAAACCTTAGATAAATATATGATATATGTGGTTACTTCCTGATGAAGTAGTAATTTTAAACTTCGAATAAACCACAGCTATTCTGTTACACCTCATTTGGACTGACGTCTCTATAAACTTAGCACAAAACTACTCCACAAAAATCCTTTTATGTCCAACTTTAGATAAATGGAATACAAATATATAGACAGATATACATTTTTATTTAGTTATTGCAGAAATCTAAACCGCAGTTCTATAGACACATTCTAGCACGAGCTGTGTCTCAGGAGTATAAATAAATCCTTTTCTTAAATCCTGCACTATGAGTCACAGCTTCTATAGTGGTATAAACCTTTTACAAGTGGCTTTCCATAATACTTTGCAGTGCAATATAAGCTAAATAACTGTGTTTATGGATAATAAATGGAACATCTTGCTAAAATGTTTTCCTCCTTTTCTTTATATTGAATCAAAAGTGTGAAGGGCTGTCTGACTGTCCCTTAACCAAAGACAAGCACAGACAGCTGAGAGCCTACGTACTAGAACAGTGGATAGGACCCAAATTCCTTAGTATTCCCAGCACCAACTCTAAATGCTAAAAAGGCAAATATTCAGTTCCTCCAAAGTTGTAAATGGAAATAATCTTGAAGTTAAAGGATTGATCAAGGGCGCAACTATAACAGATGCAGGGGTTGCAGTTGCACCCAAGCTCTGGAGCCTAAGGGGCTCAAATGTTCACTTGGCCCAAATTAAAAAAAAACAATACAAATAGAAACCCATGATAGGTGGGGACCCTGTTGGAGATTTTACATTGTGGCCCTGGAGCTTCAAGTTCCACCAGTGGGATTGATCTACAGTAATAAAAGGTTTATGCTGTTAGGAATACAGTACCTGCCGTAGACGCAATCATCCTCCTCCGGTTTCCACACTTCCCTGCTGGCCTGTCCGTGCTGGTGGCGGAGCTATCACACACTTGGATGGTGCAACTACACATGGTGTTTTTTTGTGTGTGGAAGTGGTGAGTGATGTGGGAATGTGGGACACCACCCTTCCCACTTATTTCACAGCCCATGAAACATGGAATGCTGTGCTAGGCAAATCAGAACGCTGCCTAGCCTGGTGTAAACCAATGGTGGCAATGTGTGCACCTTGCTGTTCAGGTGAGCAAGGCATGGCTCCCTGAAAATGACTGGGAGGAATGCATCGCCTGATTTTTATCATTAGCATTGGGCTGGCTATTTTAAGACTGCTCCTTTCCAGTCCAGTGCTGTTTATTCAGCTCTCTTGCATAGTGGTGGGGTGAGTGATTTCTCCATCTTCTCCATTGTCTCTGTGCACGTACATTGGACTGTACTTGGATGACATCCGAGTGCAGTCCAAAATTTCACACCGATAGACTTGTAGTCCCCAAGCCAGGGCTGTGACTATCATGCTGTTGTCTTAATTTTAATTTATCTAGTAAATTTGATACTTTTATATACATCGTATTTCTGAAGCTGGATTTGCCATTTTTGACGACTTATTGATCTTCCTATGGCACTGCTGGATTTTCTGAGCTCCGGACTCCGCTATGGGTGAGCTGATATAATCCCCTTCCTTATCTTTATCACATAGACTTGTATGAGTGCGTGTGATCCGATTATCTGAGCCACTCGCTGTATGCTGGTATTGTTTTCTCATGAAATGATGGAAGATGGGGCCGTGTGCTCCATCCTCCATCATTCTCCCTCTATGTCTGAGCTTTGATGTCTCAGTGCAGCGGGCGCAATGATGTCACTTCACACCTCAGTGAAAAGCTGCAAAAGCTAGAAGCCATGCTGAGGATATGGGAGCAGCGGGGGAACTAGGAGAGGTGAGTAATATTTTTCTTAAATCAATGAGAACATTGTGGGGGCCATTATACTGTATGAAAGGCCATGTGTGACCCATTATATTGTATGGAAGGCAATGTAGAGCCCATTATGCTGTATGGAGGACTATGTGGGGTCCTTTATACTGTATGGCAGATTATGTGGGTGTGCCCATTATACTGTGTGGAGAACAATGTGGCAATGTGAGTCCCATTATACTGTATTTGAGGACTATGTGGGGCCTATTATATTGTAAGGAGAACTATCGGGGGCCATTATACTGTATGGAGGACTATGTGGGGCCCATTATACTATATGGAAGGCAATGTAGGGCCCATTATACTGCATGAATGGCAATGTCATGCCAATTATACTGTATGGACCGCAATGTGGGGGCCATTATACTTTATGGAATTCAATGTGGGGGCCATTATGCTGTATGGAGGACTTTGTGGTGGCACTTATACTGTATTGAAGGCTATGTGGGGCCCATTATAAAATTTGGAATGCTATGTAGGGGCAATTATAATATTTGGGGGCTATATGGGGTCCATCGTACTATTTGGAGGGCTTTCTGGGGTCCTATTACACTGCTTGGATGGCTACTATGTGTGGAGTCATTATACTATATGCAAGCAATTACTTAGTTTGAAAGTTTGTGTGGGGTCCATCATTCTATTTGAAAGGGTGTTTAGGGGCCATTATGTTGTTTGGAGGGCTGTGTGGGGGCCACTATACTGTATGAAAGACTATGTGGGGCTCATTATAGTTTATTGACGTCAATGTGATTGCCATTATACTGTATGGAATGCAACTTGGGGACCTTATACTGAAGGACTATGTGAGGTCCTGTATACTGTCTGGAAGGCTATGTGAGCCCATTATTATATTTGGAGGGCTATGTGAGGGCCTATTATACTGTTTGGAGGGTGATTATACTGTATGCAAGCAATTATTCAGTGTGAAGGTTTGCTTGGTGTACATCATACTATGTGGATGGGTGCGTGGGGCCATCATGCTGTTTGGATGGCTGTGTAAGGATCAATATTCTGTTTGGAGGGCTGTGTGGGGACCATTGTACTGTGTGCAGGGCTATATAAGGGGCCATTATACTGTATACAAGCAATTATACCGTGTGAAGGTTTGTGTGGTGACCATCATACTATGTGGAGGGCTGTGTGGAGGTCATTATGCTGTTTGGAAGGCTATGGAGGCTGTTATACAGTGTGGAGAATTGTGTTGGGGCCATTATACTGTGTGGAGAAGTTTGGGGGCCATTATACTGTATGAAGGCCCATCATATTAAGCCAGGGCTGTGGGAAGGTCACAGTTGTGGGACTAGAATGTGTTGGGATCACCATACTTTGTCAGGAGAGTGGAAAAAGGGTATAGTGGGGTCATCATACTGTGCATGTGAAGGGTATTTTTATTGGTATCATACTTCATTGGTGCAATATATGATATGATATGCAATATGCCATAGTTTCTCTAGTTGTGTTCAGCAAAATTTAACAGGAAACACTTGAGAAAACCCTTTATTGTATGGGTAGTTCAGTGCGTAGATGAATTAGAAGTTAATGTTAATTAGAAATTCTATTTAATTATTATCTCACAAAGTGGCCATCTCCATGGGATACCGGATGTATAGTGTCAGTGTGTTACATGCAAATACTGTGATTTCTGTGTATACTGTATGTTGTAACATATTGTGAAACATGCTGACAAGCAGTACTCAGATGGTTAATAATTCATCTTAGTGGCTTTTTTACATGACTCAACTCTGCTTGTTATGCAGAAGTTTCTGGAAAGAGCTGGAACAAGCTCCCCAGCAATCAGCCAATGTCTGCAGCTGAAAATATTCACAGGAGAGAGAAGTCAGTAAAGGGAGACTGCATTGAGGAGATGTTGCTCTCCCCCCTGAATGCTGGGTCTAAAAGGGACTGATAAAGAAGGAAGGGAGCTGACAATCTTCAAATTGGAAAGATTTCTATTGCATCTCAGGAAGAAAAAAAAACACCTCAGAGGAGAATATCAGCTTATCCCTAAGTAAGGACTATTATGTGAGGATTACCAGAGGGACAGTCTAAAAGCCCCGTCACACATAGCGACACACCAGCGATCCCGGCAACGATA
>VIAB01032957.1:14016-27575 GCA_009801035.1 Oophaga pumilio | reverse complement strand
GTGAGGGCCGCAAACTAGTGTCCCGAGAGCCGCAGTTGGCCCGCTGGCCGCGAGTTTGAGACCCCTGGTTTAGACTGAATATAGCAGTATATGAGCTGAGTCAGTGGGAAGAAAAAATAAATTGAAGACTGTGGTAAATCCTGCAATATGATGTAGGTACAAGCTGCATAGATATAGATATCATTATAATATACTCCAGCTCGGCTGAGTCCTGAATAGTAAGATGACAGGGAGCATAGACACCTATGTTAGCATTAGATACAGAGTAATGCTGGAGATGGTAGAGTAATATTGAAATATGGTACCTGAAAGGTAACACCAGCAGGGACTCACAAGAGCCATGTGTCTGCCTCAACGCGCGTTTCGGATGGGCACCTTCGTCAGGGAAAATTTTTGTATGGTTTCCTATGTCACATGTTTACTTCTCCCTATGCCTTTTTTTATCTAATAAAGATGTTATCACTTTCTACTATAAATTTGGACTCCACAATTGTGTTTCATAGTATAGTCGATGATCGGTCCTGATTTAGTCCAATTTACACGTTGGCGATTTTTAATAAACATTATTTATTACATATGTATACAACTGTTGTATGCCAATGTCTTTTGTAAGCTTTTTGTATTGCTTGATTAAATTAGACAGAGCTGAACTGGTTTGCATCAATTACACGAAGTGTGCCAGCACTGAACTGGGAGGCTCATCCAAGCAGTTTCTATGGTAGCTTATAATAAAGAGATTGAATATCTATCTTTCATATGCATACATTGACCAGTAAATGGCAGCAAAGTACAAAGCACTATGCACATTTATCAGTCCTCAGTGTATGCACATTACAGCACTCAATGTATTATACATATCCTAACTCACAGTGCCTAAAGTATTTCTGACATACTGAAATAGACCTATTGCCACACAACCACTGTAGAATGGGTACTTGGGATAGCATGCATTCAGCTTACAGCAATCTAATGTAGCTTCACCAAACCAGCTTCAGTTTATTAGGCATTAAAAAGGCTTATGGTAGGCCAGAACGTAAGGCTTTGATGAGGCTCGGAACATTTCTGTATATGTGCACTTAAGGTCATCATGTCACAGCATGTTTTGTGACCTTATGCACACATGTACAGAACCATCCTGGGCCTCATCTGTGCCAGTTTCTGCAACCAAGCATGAATAGGCTCAGCACTTTAGCACTTATGATTGGTGTCTAGAAAGTGGAATGAGGACTGGACAGAGGAGAGTGGGGAGTAGAAGGGCCTGAGAGGTGAAAAGTATATGTGAGTATAAGTGCTTTTTTTACTTTTTACATATTACGTTTATTATACTCTGGGGTCTGTAGATATCCCTGAGCATATTAAGTTATTATTATTATTATTATTATTTATTTCTATAGCACCATTGATTCCATGATGCTGTACATGAGAAGGGGTTACATAAAAATTACAGGTATCACTTACAGTAAACAAACTAACAATGACAGACTGATACAGAGGGGAGAGGACCCTGCCCTTTCGGGCTTACATTCTACAGGATTGTGAGGCAGGAGACAGTAGGTCGGGGGGTTGCAGCAGTTCCGGTGTTGGTTGAGGCGATATCTCCGGTAGAAGTGAGGAGGTAGCAGGGTCATTGCAGGCTGTAGGCTTTCCTGAAGAGATGGGTTTTCAGGTTCCGTCTGAAGGATCCGAATGTGCTTGATAGTCGGACGTGTTGGGGCAAAGAATTCCAGAGGATGGGGGATATTCGGGAGAAGTCTTGGAGGCGGTTGGGTGAGGAGCGAATAAGTGTGGAGGAGAGAAGGATGTCTTGGGAGGATCGGAGATACGTGAGGGAAGATATCGGGAGATTAGTTCAGAGATATAAGGAGGAGACAGGTTATAGATGGCCTTGTAGGTCAGTATTAGTAATTTGAACTGGATACGCTGAGGGAATGGGAGCCAGTGAAGAGATTTGCAGAGGGGAGAAGCGGAGGAGTAGCGAGAAGAGAGGTGAATTAGTCGTACAGCAGAGTTAAGGATGGACTGGAGAGGTGCGAGGGTGTTAGCAGGGAGGCCAGAGAAAAGGGTGTTGCAGTAGTCGAGGCGGGAGATGATGAGGGCGTGCACAATCATTTTAGTAGATTGAGGGTTGATGAAAGGACGGATTCTTGAAATATTTTTGAGCTGGAGGCGACAGGAGGTGGAGAGAGCTTGGATGTGCGGTTTGAAGGACAGGGCAGAGTCAAGGGATACTCCGAGGCAGCGGACTTCTGGTACGGGGGAAAGTGTGATGTCGTTAATTGTGATAGATAGGTCAGGTAAGGAAGATCTGTGGGATGGGGGAAAGATTAAGTGACATTGAATGTAGGAGAACAACCTATCTATGAATTGAATTTCCTGAAAAATCTGTCCAATATGGTAATTTTTATTTAAGCCAGATCAACTCATCTCTACAAATAAAATATGCAATGACTTAAAGATTTTTCAAATATAAAAGTTTTTTTTAATTAGACACTACATCACCATTGTTTGAGTTCAGTTGTGTGACAAAAGGAATTAAAAAACAACTCTACCAACCAACAAATTTCTAGAAATAAATCTATGATTTAAATCTGTCTGGGTGTTATGTTTGACACCCATCTCTCCTTCACCTGCCATATACAATCTCTTGCCCGCTCATGCCTCTTACACCTAAAGAACATCTCTACAATCTGCCCTTTTCTTACGATGGAAACAACAAAAACCCTCACTGTCGTCTTGATCCACTCCCGCCTGGACTACTGTAATACTCTATTAAATGGCCTCCCCCTCTCTCAACTTTCCCCTATCCAGGCCATCCTTAATGCAGCAGCCAGCGTCATCCATCTAACTAATCGGTACTCAGACGTGCCCATTCACTACAGGATCCAATTCAAAGTACTTGTTCTCACCCACAAAGCTCTCCACAGTGCGGAATTCCCTTATATCTCCTCACTCATTTCTGTCTATCAGTCTAGCTTATCTATCAGGACTCCTGCTGCAGATTTGCAGCAGGAGTCTGCGCACAGATACCAAGGGGTCAGGGAGTGTGAGAGGAGAGCTGCGGTGAGCTTACCTGCAGCAGAGCAGGACCTGAAGCACATGACCACAGGGGGAATGGCTGGGGGCAGAGTAAGGCGATGCTGGAAAGTAGTCAGAACATGCCGAAGTCAAGCCAGAAGGCCGATGAGATGCAAAAGGGTTAAACACAGAGAGTGGTCAAGACGTAGTCAAATGTCAGGAAGCCAAAGATAGCGGTACAGTACAAAAGGGGAAGATGCGTGGGAAATCAGAGTAAACAAGCCAAAGGTCAGAGCCGGAATAGGAAGTAAGCACAGAGTCACAAATCAAGAAACAGAATGAGAAAACAGACCGGGTCATACACTGAGGGCAATCGGAAAAAACACTATGCAATAACACCAGAGGGTCAGACACACAGCCAAGAGCAAATGTATCACTGACAAGGAACCCCAGACGGGGCGGGTATATATAGCCCTCCCTAATCCAAATGGAGGCCATACAAATTTGGCCCTGAGAGAATGGGACAAGAAATCCCATCCAAAGCCATGACACGATCATTGTTCTCTACAAAAGACTTTTGACTAACCTCTGCACTAATCGGTATCTCCCATTCCAGACTCCAAGACTTCTCCCGTGCTGCGCCAATCCTCTGGAATGCTCTACCCCAAGAAATTAAGACCATCTACAGCTTGCACAGTTTTAGGCTCTCCCTCAAAACACATTTGTTCAGAGCGGCCAATCACTTTCCCTAATCAAAGTCTTTTTATGTGTAAGTGTGTGTGTGTAGCCCATTCATTATCTCCATCTATCCCCCACTCCCTTAAGATGGCTTGACCATCATAGTAAATACACACCTGTACTTTGCATCTCCCCCACCTCATTGTAGATTGTAAGCTCTAACGAGCAGGGTCATCTTATTTGACTTCTATTATTGTATTTTTAATGTTGTTACTTATGACTTGTGTTTTAAACTGTTAAACTGTGAAGCGCTGTGGAATATGTTTGCACAATATAAATAAAGATTTTTATTATTATTATGATTATTTTTTAGATAAATTTAAAGAAACTGACACATAAATTAAAGGTTATTAAACCCACTTACTCTGCAAAAATTAGAAAGGAATTTCAGACAGAATAAGTCTATATGAAAATAAAATCAGGAAAATGTTTAAAATTGGTTGGAATTTTGTTTTCTTATTAATAAAATTGCAGGAAAAATGTTGGAGTCATAGCATTCATAACACAAAATGTTTTTTTTTTCGTAACTAATCAGACATTTATACCTGAATAAGCAGGAGTTATTATGAACATTGTCACAATATAATAGCATTTTCTTCCAAACTATAATAAAACAAAGCAACAGCTATTTAGAATAATGTTTTTACGTGTGTAGATGAATGTATATTATTAATATGCTATATGTTTCTCTTTTATTTCCTGCAGAATATGACAGTAAATATTGACTTCTTAGGAATACTCATTTCTCTGATGGTGCTGGTGTAAATGGACAAAATGCAGGAAAATATTTCAATGTCTATAACTGCTTCAATGTATTCATGTGCTTAAAAAAATCATTACTTTTGTGTCTGTTGCAATTACGGCATTATGGACATATCACTTTTTCTCAGCTGGAACATATCCCTTTACAGAATACAAGGTCATTACATTAGTTACGCATATGCCTTAGAATGAAATGTTTGAATTGAGTTATAGATCTGAAACAATGGGCAAGAAACCACTATCTCAACAGTAGAATTATTGACTTGAGAACTAAATAGCCCTGAATTTTTAGATTCTCTACATTTTTAAAATACTGCCTCAATAATGCAATAGATCATACACTGTTTCTTAATCGTTATGTTATTAAAGACATTTTGAAGATGTTTAAAAAAAAAGAAAGGGAAAAAATCCATATTTCTAAGCACTTAACTTAAGAATTTTTGATTGTAATAGCAAACAATTAGAGTTTAAAACAAACAAAAAACAGTAGCTTAATGCAAAACTGTAACATTCTGGAAGGCAGAAGCAAGGTGGAGCAGAAGATTAAAATTCCAATAGGCTGCAGATCGTTCACATTTTTTTTATTTCAAAAAAATATCAGTACTTTCAGTGGTAGCTCAGCTTACCCAATTTTAACGACATCCAAATCCTCATGATATAGATACAGAAAAAGTTGAGGTGGTGCAAAGAATAAACAGGCAGAAGGAGGAGCTAGGTGATGTGCATAAACATTTTATTTTTGTTTTTATTGCCAGTGTACAGAAAAACTGGTGGTGGCATTATTGTCATATTGGACACTGAGTGTGGCACCCTTACTATCAGGAGGCATAAAGTTGGCCACAATTATTATCTAGAGACAGAATAGAGGCACTATTAATATTTTGAAGCACAAATTAGGTACTATTACTATGTAAAGACACAAAGGGGATCAATAATACTATGTAGAAATTACAATTAGTATCTAGATGGACAGAGGGGGACTGTTACTGAGGCACTGAACATGAACCTTGAATATGTGGGAGCCAAAAGGTGCCATACTACTATATGTGAGCACGATAGGGCTATTATTATTATATGGAGGTACAATGGGTTGCTATTACAATGTGGGGAACTAAAGAGGACATTAGAAGAAGAAATGTGGGTAACTTTCACTGTGTAAGGTATCGGGTGTGGGGATGGAACATTTTTACTGTTTCAAGTACTTATAATTCTATGTGGCTTGTGTAGTGATGGGAGAATGTGTAAATATTGGTTTTACCATAGTATTTTTGCTAATGATCAGTATTATATTGGCATTATTAATGCACTATACACTATATGATGGTAATATGTGGTTATAGTCTAGTGCTAATATTTGTTTTTATATGTACAAATATTATTAGTAAGGTTGGTGTTGATATGCTAAGTTTTGTTCAGTAAGGGTATAAAGGTAATTTTTAATCCTTATATATTGATATTGCTTGGTGGCTATATTATTTAGAGGTGTAGTACCATACGCAGAAAATGATCTTATACCTAGGTTGTCCTTGATAAATTTATTTGTACTACTTATTGCGGGTGTATATGATATTTTTATTTCTAGCAAGCAGCATGCTCCTCCATATCTAGATGCTGTTCATCCTTAGTAGTCGAAGATGACCGTGACTTGAGGGTTTAGAGGAGCATCAGTGGCTGTGGGTCCGGAGGTGACTGATGAGGCCAATCCTGGCCCTGAAGGCCCGTCCACATAAGTGACATAAGTAAGTGGGATCAGGACAGTAGACACCGCTTGTGCCTTGTGCAAAGCTTGCTTTCTTTTTGCCTCAAAGAATCTTCTATCTTCAGTTGAACATGCTCCTGAGGTGATCCTGCCTCACCAAGCTGAACGGTCCAGGGCAAGCTTTTCCCATTCAGAGATGTTGACTCCAAGGTTTTTGAGATGCTTTAACCCCTTTCTGACATCAGAAGTAATAATCCATCACTGTGCCCTGAGCCTATTTGACCAAGGTTGAATTATTACGTCTGAGCGATCGCCCACGCACAAGGGGGGAGTGCGGGTGATCGCTGCCGGGTGTCAGCTGATTTTGACAGCTGACACCTGGCACTAAGTAAATTTAACCTGCAAAATGCTGTGATCGAACATGATTTCAGTATTCCAGAAGCCGGCAGAGGGTTCACAGCCCCTCTACCTTTGGATCGAGGATCCCGCAACATGACGCAGGGTCCCGATCGTTGCCATGGTGACCTGATGTTGTCATGGCGACATCCGAATCACCAGACCTAGCAAACTTGCTTATCATGCCCAGTGCATGATGTGCAAGTTTAGTTTGTCTGTCAGTGCAGAGCTGACAGTTTCTGCAGCATGTTAATGGTTTATGTTCATTCTGCCTTGCAAAAATCGGAATAGAAAGCGATAAAAAAATGTCATGTGCCCAAAAATGGTACCAATTAAAACGTCAACTCGTCCTGCAAAAAACAGTCCCTCACATGCTCTCAGGATAAGGCGATACAAAAAATATTTTTTGCAATAAAAAGCGTCTATTAGTATGTGACAGTTGCCAATCATAAAACCCAATATAATCTGATATTGCTGTAATCACACCGACCCGAAGAATAAAGTCATCTAATTACTTATACCACATGAGGAATGTCATAAAAAATAAATATTACCAATTCTTCAAATGCTGTTGATTTTTCCATTCTGCCTGTCAAAGACCGCAGTAAGGAACATTTATCCTGCGCTCTGCGCTGAGCTCTTGCACCACGGTTTCCTTGGAAATGTCTGAAATACGTGATTCAGACAGAACATCTGGTGGAAGATTCCCTATAATGAGGCAGATAGAGGCACTGTGGATGCCACCTGACCTGTGATCCTGTGTTGTACATCTTTTTAGGATTGCATAAAAGTACCATCAGCCACAGTTTTGTGCACTCCTGAAAAGAAGGATACCACTGAACAGAGACCAGACAGAGTCCAGAGTAACTCTGCTGCCTCATTATGGTGAATGACTCCCTCAGGGGTTTCATCTGAATCACGTCACTCAGAGATTTAGATCAAAACCCCCAAATTAAGTGGTCAGTGTTAAGTGCTGGATAAATGTGATCACAAATGTTATGTAAAATGTTCCCAATAAAAGCTTCAACTCAATGCACAAAAAAAAGCAAGTCCCCACTCAGGTCTGTCATCTGTTAATGGAAATATAGTGGTCTTCCACGTTACTAGTAGCACAAAGGCTCTAGAAAAGCGAAATGATTCCTCACCCGCCAAAAGAAATTCTGCAAATTCTGTGCTCCCAAATCTAAATGCTCCCTCCCTTATGAGCCCCACAGAGTGCCTAAACCACATATTGCATCCACATTTGGCATTTCTGAAGTGATGAGACCCGCCTAACTTACAGGTGTATGCCTCCAGAAGCATGGGCTGGGCATATTTTACTGGTAACTGCAACGTTCTGGTTATTACAGCATACTGTTCACTACAATGTACTGGTGACTATAGTGTACTGGTCACTACAGCGCTCTGGTTACTACAGCGTACTTTTCACTAAAACGGCATTTTTCAATTTTTTCTTGCCAGCATTTATTGTTGTTTGTTTCTGGAAAATACCCATGGAGTCAAAATTGTCACTACATTTGTAGATAAATTCCCCAAGGGGTATAGTTTCCTCAATGGAGTCACTTGTGGGGGGATTCTACTCTAGAAATTAGGGGCTCTGTATATGGAGTCCACAAACTGTTCTAGGAAAATCTGGCACCAGGAGGCAAATAGCGCTCCATTCCTCCCGAGTCACTAATTATGGCTAAGTAGTACTGTACAGTGGGGTATTGCCACGTTCAGTAGAAATTGTGGGAGAAGTTTTGGTGTCACTTTTACCCACATCTTGTGGGAAAATGTAAAATCTAGGTTTCTGCTGTTTTGCCACCTTGTGGGCTCTCCCAGTGGGTCATGGCACCGGTAAACCATTACAGTAAAATCAGGTGCTGATTTGCTTTCTGAGTTTTGCATTGTGCCTGAAAAATATTTCCTGTTTACTTGCAGGGTTTGACACACTCAGAAATAAATGGACCTCAGTCTGTTGGGAAAAAAATCCTTTTAGCTCTTAGAAAAATTAAAAATTTGGGGCTAAAACAACATTTTAGTGGTAAAAATGTAATTTATTCTTTCTTCACCCCTCAGTGGTATAAAACTCTGAGAGGCACATGAGGAATCAGTATGATCTTTGCACCCCTAGATTAATTCATTAGGGAGTGTAGTTTGTATTGTGAATCCACACATAGGGGGCTTTCGTTGTTCTGGCACCTCAGGGGCTCTGTCAATGTGACATGGTACCTTCAAACCATTCCAGCAAAATATGAACTCTTAGGCTGTGTTTCCATGGTCCGGAAACACAGCGCTTTGGATGGAGCGGAAAGTCCGCTCTGCCCAAAGCCCCGCCCCCTTTTGAACGCGCGGTCATTCCGGATGTGTTCAGGGTACACATCCGGAAGACATGCGGAATGACCGCAGGGCTACATAGCCCTGTGTTATTTCCCTTGCGGCGACGCAGTGTCACCGCAAGGGAATAGGACATGCTGCGGTCTAAAAAGACGCGCCGCATGTCCGGAAACGCATGTCTTCCGCTTGCGTGTTTTGAAGCATAGTGGAGACGGGATTTCTTGAAATCCCCTCCACTATGCTGTAACATCTGGACGCTGCGTGTTTGACGCTGCGCCAACGCACAGCATCAAACACGCAGCTAATCCGGACTGTTTCCTGACTGTGGAAACATACCCTAATATGGTGCCTCTTCCCATCTGAGCTTTGCAATGTGCCTCAAAAGTAGTATTTGCTAACATATGCGGTGTCAGCATACTCAGGAGATTTTGTACAAAAACTGTATGGTGCAATTTCACCTTTCTCTTATGAAAATGCAATATTTTGTGCTAAAGACATATTTGTGGGGAAAATTAGATTTTTTTTATTTTGACTACTCAACGTTATAAACTTTTGTGAAGCATCTGAGAGTTCAATGTGCTCACCACACATCTATATCAGTTCCCTAAAGGGTCTAGTTTCCGAAATGGTGTCAATTGTGGGGATTTTTCACTATTTAGGTATATCAGAGGCATTCCAAATGCGACATGGCGTCCGCCAATTGTTCCAGCAAATTTTGCATTCAAAAAGTCAAATAGCGCTCCTTCCCTTCCAAGCTCAGCCATTTTTTCACCCTCATATGGGGTATCGGCGTACTCAGGAGAAATTGCTCAACAAATTTGATGGTGCAAGTTCTTCTGTTACCCTTATGACAATGCAATATTTTGTGCTAAAAACATATTTGTGGGGAAATTTTTATTTTTTATTTTTATGGCTCAACATTATAAACTACTGTGAAGCATCTGAGAGATTAATGTGCTCACCACACACCTTGATCAGTTCCTTGAGGGGTCTAGTTTCCAGAATGATGCTAACTGTGGGGGATTTTCACTGTTTAGGCACATTAGAGGCTCTCCAAACGTGACATGGCGTCCGCCAATTGTTGCAGCAAATTTTGCATTCAAAAAGTCAAATGGCACTTCTTTTTTCCTTTCCGAGCTCTATGGTGCTCCCAAAGAGTGGTTTTCTCCCTCATATGGTGTATCGAAATGCTCAGGAGAAATTACACAACAAATTTTGGGGTCCATTTTTCCTGTTACCCTTGTCAAACTAAAAAATGTTGGATCTGAAGTAAAAAAAAGTTAAATGTTCATTTTTTTCATATTCCAAAAATTCCTGTGAAGCACCTGAAGTGCTAAAAAACTTTTTGAATGTAACTTTGAGCACCTTGAAGATTGCAGTTTTAAGAATGGTGTCACTTTTGGGTATATTCTATAATATAGACCCCTGAAAGTGACTTCAAATGTGATGTGGTCCCTAAAAAATAATGGTATAAAAATGAGAAATAGCTGATCAAATTTTAACCCTTATAACTTCCTAACAAAAAAAAATTTGGTTCCAAATTGTGCTGATGTAAAGTAGACATGTGGGAAATTTTACTTATTAAGCATTTTGTGTGACATATCTCTGTGATTTAAGAGCATGAAAATTCAAATTTGGAAAATTGCAAAATTTTATAAATTTTCTCCAAATATTCGTTTTTTCACAAATAAACACAGGTCATATATAATAATTTTTGCCACTATCATGAAGTACAATATGTCATGAAAAAAAAATCTCAGTATCACTGAGATCCATTGAAGCATTCCATAGTTATTACCTCATAAAAGGACAGTGGTCAGAATTGTAAAAATTGGCCTGGTCATTAACGTTTAAGCCACCCTTCCGGATAAAGGGGTTAAGACATTCTTTATAAAGTTTCTTCTTCCCCCCAACTGTTCGCCTTTCCTGACATAGTACTCCGTATAACAGTTATTTAGGCAATTGGCTGTCTGGCATTCTGACCTCATATCAAGCCCACCTGGCTTGGGCTTTCAGCAGGAAAGTGTGAATGCAGCAGAAACCAGATTGTTCCAGAATTGCTGTGTCAGGGACATTTTTTTGCCACTTGCTGTGGAGAAGTCTGTGGAGACAGCTCAGGTGAAAGTTATTGAGCTGTTTGGAATGTGACTGTAGATAGTCCAGGTCTTACTGGCATAGAGAAATGTGGTAAGTACCACCGCATGGTAAACCTTCAGCTTAATAACAATAATTTTTCTTTTTATATAGCGCTAACATATTCTGCAGTGCTTTACAGTTTGCACACGTTATCGTCGCTGTCCCCGAAGGAGCTCACAATCTAGATTCCCTATCTGTATGTTTTTGGAATGTGGGAGGAAACCGGAGTACCCAGAGGAAACCCACGCAAACACAGGGAGAACATACAAACTCCTTGCAGATGTTGTCCTTGGTGGGATTCGAACCTAGGACTCCAGCGCTGCAAGGCTCTAGTGCTATCCACTGAGCCACCGTGCTGCCCCTTAGTGATAAGGCTGAGTCGCTTTCATTCCCAGACATTCTTACGCAGTCTCTTGAAGTCGTTGCTGGCTTTGAAAATTCTGTTGTTGACCTTAGCATCTATGGTTACTGTGAGGGAGAGTGTGCTGCCCAGATAGGTGAATTTGTCAACTGCTTTGAAGTTGTGCTCCTTTATCATAATGCGCAGCTGCTGGTATGGTACTGTCCAGAAAGCAGTCATTGACACATTCCACAAGGAGGGTAAGCCACAAAAGGTCATTGCTAAAGAAGCTGGCTGTTCACAGAGTGCTGTATCAAAGCATATTAATGGAAAGTTTAGTGGAAGGAAAAAGTGTGGTCGAAAAATATGCACAAGCAACCGGGGTAATCGCAGCCTTGAAAGGATTGTTACGAAAAAACATTTAAAAATTTTGGGGAGATTTACAAGAAGTGGACAGCTGCTGGAGTCATTGCTTCAAGAGCCCCCACACACAGACGTATCCAGGACATGGGCTACAAGTGTTGCATTCAGACTCAGACTAACCCATAGGGGAACAGGGGAATCCCCCGGTGGGCCCCTGAGCAGATCTTGGCCACCAATCCCATTGTATGGGCAGTACTTGGCATAATTCAACTGATTCTGTAGAGAAAAAAAGCAGCATCTCATCAGTCATTAATCAAACTACCTAGTTTATTATTATAAAGAGATATAGGTACATTTGTGAACAAGGGTTCCTTGTGTCAAGCCACTCATGACCAATAGACAACACCAGAACCGTCTTACCTGGGCAAAGGTGAAAAAGAACTGGACTTTTGCTCAGCGGTTCAAGGTGTTGTTTTCAGATGAAAGAAAATTTTTTCGTTTAACTTGGAAAACAAGGTCCCACAGTTTGAAGGAATATTGGAGAGGCACACAATCAAAGCTGCTTGAGGTCTAATGTGAAGTTTCCACAATTAGTGATGGTTTGGGGAGCCATGTCATCTTCTGGTGTAAGTCCACTGTATTTTATCAAGATCAAAGTCAGTGCATCCGTCTACCTGCAAATTTTAGAGCACTTAGTGCTTCCCTCTATCGACAAGCTTTTTGGAGATGGAAATTTAATTCTCCAGCAGGACTTGGCACCTGTCCACACTGCCAAAAGCACCAATACCTGGTTTAAAAACAACAGTATCACTGATTGGCTGAAATACTTGCCTGACCTTAATCACATTGAGAATCTATGGGGTATTGTCAAGAGGAAGATGAGAGACACCAGATCCAGCAATGCAGATGAGCTGAAAGCTGCTATCAAAGCAACCTGGGCTTCCATAACACCTCAGCACTGCCACAGGCTGATCACCTCCATGCCACGCCGCATTGATGCAGTAATTGATACAAAAGGAGCCCTGACCAAGTATTGAGTGCATTTACTGAACATACATTTCAGTAGGCCAACATTTTATATTTTAAAATCATTTTACAAGCTGGTGTTAAAAAGTATTCTGATTTACTCTGATAATGACTTTTGGGTTTTCATTGGCTGTAAGCCATAATCATCAACATTAACAGAAATAAACACTTGAAATAGATCACAATGTTTTAAATTTGTAATATCATACAGTTGTATTCAAAAGTTTATATACCCCGGCAGAATTTTTGCTTTCTTGGCCTTTTTTCAGAGAATACGAATGATAACATCAAACTTTTACTCCACTCATGGTTATTGTTTGGGTCAAGCCATTTATTGTCAAACTACTGTGTTTTCTCTTTTTTAAATCACGACAACCCAATACATCCAAATGACCCTGATCCAAAGTTTACATACCTTGGTGATTTTGGCCTGATAACATGCACAGAAGTTGACACAAATGAGTTTGAATGGCTACTAAAGGTAACATCCTCACCTGTGACCTGTGACAAATTACAAGAAAATTGTTAGAGATAGAAAGAAAAACCCACAAATAACATCAGCTGAAAAACCTGGCCCTCTGAAAACTAGCGCTGTGGCAGTTTCAAGATGCACAATAAGGAGGCTCGTGAAGAAAAATGGGCTGCATGGTCAAGTCGCCAGAAGAAATCCATTACTGTGCATATGTCACAATTTATCTCACCTGCAATACGCAAAACAGCACTGAGACAAGTGTTGTGAATGGGTTTGAGATGAGTTCTGAGCAG
>VIAB01032956.1:2786-13428 GCA_009801035.1 Oophaga pumilio | reverse complement strand
AGATTAATAGGGGTGCCCAAACTTTTTCATATAACTGTATGCTAACAAGGGACAACTGAATGCTGCACTGGGGCAATGAACTGGATGTGGTTGCTAACTGTTGTGTCTGTGCAACTGCAGGTTGTGGGCAAGAGCCATCAGCACCTCCTTCCTAGATAGCAGATTGTGAAGGACATAACACGCCAGAGAGAAGAAATTTGACCATTGCACAATGTTTCCAAAAATTACCTAAGGGGTCTGTATCATACACTCTGAAAGAGATCGTGATGGGGACCTCACAATACATTTTGCAGTTATTAGAATTGGTAGCGATAGGGAGTACAAGTTTCACCATTGCACAATGTGCACAGTTTTCCAAAAATTACCCAAGGGGTCTGTCACAGAATTCCCCCTATATTTTATTTACCAACTAATTTGTCAGGGTTATAACCCACAGGTTTTGGTTTCACATTCAGTTCCGGTTAGGAACTTGCAGCTCTCTGGTGCCCCCCTTACCCTCATATCAGGAAACTGCACCTAGAATAAGTAGTCGCCGGAAATGCTGCCTTGTCGCATACTGGATATCGGGCACTCTGCAGTGAGTGCGCTATGTATGTCATCAGTCTCAGACAGGGAATACACACATAAACTTCTTTTCTGTCGCTGCCAGGGTTCCCAATACCACCAGGACACTTTGCTGCCGCCAGTTCCTGGTTTAATACTAAGGACTATATTGGGTCATGAACAAAACCAAACGGTAGCGAATTTTGGCGCGGAGTACATGCCGGTTCAATCATAGAGCAAAAAGAACGAAGCTAGTAAATTTATAAGTTTACTCCAAAGTTATAGGCAGTGTTTACAAAAATGCAAAGATACTACAAAGGAAGACAAAATACCGTATGCACAACAGTTACAAATAAAAGGGATTAAAACAAGAGACTTACTCTATCTCAGTCACAGATATGACGTGTTGAAAAAGGGGAGGAGAAGCTTCCCCGTGCAAAGGGTCCTTCCGCGCAGCTTGGTGTAGCTACTTCTCCAGATGCCTGACAACATTCCAAATGAGCGTCTGAGCTTTATGTTTTTCTCTTGCTGACCTCACTAGGTGGGCTGAGTTAGAGAATGTACGCCATTTTTAAACAGTTATTAAAACTTTAAGTCACCATAACTCAGGCTGGGGAGCTGGCAGATTGAGGGCAGGGGTACTATATTTTCTATTGCGAAATTATCTTTCTTTCGAGACCAAACATGACACGTCTGCATGCCAGTTGGAAGCAGAAACTGTTTTCTTGGTTTCTGACGGCGCACAGGTTACAAAACGTTGCTGGGTGTAGCCTAAATTATACTGATTCTGAAAATATGTGTTTCTTGTCCATGTACAAAGGTTTACAAAAATTAAAAAACATTATCCATGTGGGGTATACATATATGACCACTAAGTACTTGTTGCAGAAGCAGGAGGAGTAGGACATGATTTCCTGAACAAAATGGGTTTGGATGGTAAGGCATGGACGTCAAGACAACTTTAAAAAAAGAACATTTGGGCTGCATTTATGTTAGGTTGCTGTCATCCATAGGGCTTACAAAGTAGGAGGAAATCCAACCCTTGTTAAATTTTAGAAGAGTCAGCCTGTCTGTAGTTTCCGTTGACAGGCATGTGCCTTTGGTCTTGGGAAAGGCATCTGGGCATGAACTGTGCCATGTGTGGCAGACTTCAAAGAGTCAACATGCAGTGTCCCCACCAGGATGAACACTAACCATCCTCTCCTCCTCACGATGCATCTCCTCCTGCTCCTACTAGTTCTCCTCTTCAGGCCATCCATGCTGGACAGGCATGAAGCTGGGATTGGGAGTCCCCTCTAGCACAGACCAAAAACTCCTGTTCCTACTCCTCCTCCTCCTCCTGTTCCTAGTCATAACCCAGTGTGACCTGAGAATATTGTGTGAGGCTGGGCTGTGTGGTACTTCGCTCCACACACATCAGTGCAAGGCCTGCAGGCACTGTATGTGTGTATATAGATCATTACATACATCAAGAGGGTCCATTCCCTTCCTGTGTTCTGGTGCTGCTGCTGCTACCTGTATGATATATTGGCTGTATATAGCTAGCCCCAGGAGTAATTGGAATAGAGGCAACACATTTTTGGCCAGTTTACTCCAGTTTTCTTTTTTTGACCTGGGTGTCACTGTACTTATATACACAAGTATTTAGCCAAAAAAAAAAAAAACAGGCTACACATGTTTCGGTGTGGTATCTCCATGCCAGCTTATATCTGTTCATGCTCAAAGTTTGGCCAGATTATGCCAGTATTCTTTTTTTGTCCTGGGTATCACTCTAGTTATATACAGCACTATTTAGAATAAAATACAAACTGACAATTCTGTGGCATCTCCGTGCCAGCTCATATATCTGCGTGCTCTAGGTTTGTGCCTTTTAGGCCGGTATTCAATTTCTCCTGCTGTCTGTAACTCTAGTTATATATAGCACTATGTTGCTTTGTTAAAAAAAAAACAGGTCAGATATTTTACAATGTGGTATGTGTGTGACACGTCTCATACATCTGTGTGCTCCAAATTGGTGCATTTTAGGCCGGTAGTACTGTGCTTTCCTGTCTGTTACTCAAGTTATATACAGCAGTATGTTGCTTTTTTAAATAAAACAGCCCACATATTTTACAGTGTGGTATAACTGTGACACGCATCATGCATACGTGTGCTACAAATTTGGGCATTGTAGGCCTACCTATTCTAGTGGTTTTGCTGTGTGTTAAGGTACTTTGTGGCAACAATTGGCTAAGCAAAAAAACATTTGTAACTATAGTCCACATATTTTAAAGTGTGGTTTTGTAGTGAACATGTATAATATTCGAGTCCATTTACAATGGGCAAGGCACATGGCAAGGGATGGGGAAGTGACCATGATGGTCATGGAGCATGCTGAGGCAGAGGCCGAGGGCAAGCTGAAATTGGGACAACCAAAACACCCACATCTTCTCGCTGGACCTTAGTTTTCGAAGTCCTAGGGGACCACAGCAAGTCAGCACTATTGAAGCCAGAGCAGTGTGAAAAGGTTGTTGGTTACGTAGTGGATAATAATTCCAGTTACATGGCCACCACCACCAGCACCCTTTCTTACACACGGTCTGAGTAGCCGTGAATCTGGCCCGCATATTCCTTACCCTGATCCTCCTTCCTCCTACCATGCTGAGTGCCCTGAGACAACTGATCCCATACTTAGACACTCAGAAGAACTGTTCACCTTTCCATTTATATATTCGGGCCTCTCACCCAGTCCACTTGAAGCGGGGCAAGATGAGATTCCATGTAGCTCTGCCAAAATAATTGAGCAGCCACCATCCTAAGAATGGACGATGATGTGATACATTTGCCGTAAAGTCAGTAGTAGGACGAGGGTGCGGAAGTGGAAGATGAGGTGGTGGATGATATAGTAACTGACCCAACCTGGCAGGAGGACATGCAGAGCCAGGACAGCAGCACACAGGGAAAGTGAGGCGTAGCACCCCTTCAGGCAGGAAGATGCCGTGTGGTGGTTGCAGACGGAAGGTGGGCAACCGTTCCCAATAACACCAACATGATGGAAGTTGCCAGTCCAACTGTTAGGTCTTCCCGAGTCTGTTTTTTTAAAGACTTTTTTAAAAATTAAAAAATTCAGACCACATATTGAGCAGTGTGGTATCGCTGTCAGACGTCTGATGTATTTGTGGACCCTAAATTGTGGCTATTCAGGCCTACATTACACTGTATTTGCTGTCTGTTACCCTAGTTCTCTACACTATTTTTGGGTAAAAATACAGCCCAAATATTGAACAGTGTGTTATCTCGGTAAAAATACTTCTATTTCAAATTATTATGGCTGCTTCATGACTGTCTTAAATGCTCCAACTACTACCAATATCATCATCTTCTGCCTAGAGTCTGTCACTGCTCAGACAGAAAGTCTGAGGAACAGAGGGTGAACGCTCGGGCGATGTTGTACTCTGTGTCTGGATTACGAAGGCGAAATGTTCTAGCTGAAATCATGAATGGAAGAGCCGGAGGAAGAGCACCTGGAAGAGCACGGGGCCAGGACTCGCCACAACTGAAGCCTTGTGTTCCTGGGCTGGATTCTGACAAGCCATCACCTACTAATACGGAACTTGTCGGACGATGATGTCAAAAAGGAGCCTCTGCATTTTCTCTATCAGCAGCTAGAGATTGTGACATTTTGGCTGCATTTCAAGAGGTGTCAATTGGAGAGCGTGGTGGTCATAGATGTGACTTGTACACCACCACCCAAGATGCCACCTGTTAGGCGCTCGGTTGCAACAACTTTATTAAAATAATAGATTGCAACCGAACCCGGGGTCCGCGGTGCAGCTAGAGATGCTGCGGCCGAACACCCCTCGGGCATGAGGGTGAAAACTGACAACAGAAATATAAAGGTCTTGCCTGTGTTACTTCATACTCAGCAAGATATTGTATTTGCACTATCTCCGTTAACCTCACGGGAGATGTGCTGCAGGCTGACGTAGACGTAGCCCTGTTAACTGCACAGAAGCCACTTGCCAGCCGATTAGTAAGTGCATGCGACACGCGACCGGACTGAGCAACTCTCTGTTCAATTGGCAGGCGATGCCCAGGTTACGCACCCCGCAGTCGGCTCAGGGTGTATTGCTACCCTCTTGTTGGAGCTAGACTGCGCCACATTTGCTACCTGCCTGGCATAAACTAACCTGCCTGAAGGATCTGTGCTAATTAGCCGAGCGAACTCTGGCATCGGCAGGTCCCGGAGAGCAAAGCTAGAGAGCATGTGGAGCCCAGATTCTGGTACGTCCACACATGAGCACGACCTATTTAGTATGATCTGACCGCACCACCGCGCCTGCAGCCAAGCTATTTAAGGGCTAGGCCCTGCCCCCAGCCATCTCGTTAATCACATCACAGATGACGTCACCCGTGACCAATCAGGCGGTGCCAGGTCACCGGATCAGCTGATACCAAATCACCAATCACGGTCCGCCATGTCACAGGCATGCTCAGTGCAGGAAATCCTGGACTTAGGCTGTGGCAGCCCTGTTTCTTTCTGCAACCTATGCTTAAAGCTACTAGGAACAAAGACCCTTGCAACAGCCTGTACTTCTCTTGTATTGGCTAGGTGTTGGGACCGACGGCGAAGCTGAGCAGCATCTGCCCCGGCTGGACTAGGATGGGAGACCACAGACTCCTCAGATCCAAGTTTGGATCCAGCTGTTGCCCGATGCCTAACACAGCCTCTACACCAACTGAGGTGCCACACCCCTGAACTTCTGTCTCTTCCCCATTATCCCACAGAATGTAAGTCTGCAAGAACAAGGTCTTCTCCAGTCTGTCTTTTAAATTTTTTAAACTGTAAACGATATCTATTACTTTGTATGTAACCCCTTCTCATGTACAGCACCATGGAACAAATGGCGCTATATAACATGTTATTTAATCAAAATCTTGTTTTTCTGACAACTCTGTTCTGCATTGCACTAAGTATGTGAAATTGTTAGCTAAACCACAGTGGGTCGTGCCACAGTGTCATGTTGCCTACAGTCCCAAGATGTTATCTAGATCTGTAATCTCACCTCTACTTTACAAGCATGATGAATTAATTCGAAAAGCACGTGGTATTGATGGAGATGTTGGTTTCTTGCCAAAGAAAATCAATAAGCTCAATGAGGTTGGTTAGCCACAAATATAATGGAGAAATATTAAAGATGACAACTATTTTCACATTTGAGTTTAGGCACACTTCACCAACTTGTTTTCACTTTTACAACATTATATTCGGAAGCCTTAAAGAAAAAGATGAATATATTGTGAAGCAAATCTGTATGGATAATTATTATCACCCAAATGATGTTACATAAGTCAGAACATACACAACCTCTCACTGGGGAAATGATTTTCCACTGAAAAATAGAAGTATGAAACTAGTGTCATTTTGTGGATTGATATGAGCCACAAAGTCATTCAAAGTGACACTCGTCTGGGTGTAATGTACAATTTGCTCTGGAAAATTGCAAGAACATACCTTCTATGATGCTTGCATTAAAGAACCGATTGGCCAGATATGTACGGATTCAGGATGACCGGGCTGCTAGTACCTGTGCTGCGCCGGGTCCGGAATATTCAAGGCTGTGTCCCTTGTTTCCCGGATGAAGGAAAAGGGGAACGGACAGGTCCCATTACCCATGAAAAGGGGGCGTGTTTACACAGTGAACTTGTGCCGAAGGTGTTGGAAAAAAAACAAAAGCATGAGTGAGTCCCCAGCTGTGAGTGTATGAGCATGACGGGGGCAGTGCAATACGCATCCAAAGCGCCGAAGCTGCGGGGAACTGCAGCAGACAGACAGATCCGATGACCTACAGGCAGGGGACCAGCTTAATACAAAGCAGGCACGGCAGCAAAGATTTTTGCTGTGGACAAGCAGTGCATAGGAGGCTGAGCTGCGTGCTCCATCCTTAGAGCACTGGCACTTCAAACGTCTGCTCCGGTTGGCTCCCGCCGCTAAAAGCAGTACTGCAATTTAGCAAGGCGCCGTGTGCCCAGTGACCGCCAGAGAGCGAGGCGCCATGCGCTCCTTGACCATGCGTACAGAGCACATGCGAAATCCAGAGAGCCAGGTCATGCCACGTGTTCAGCGTGGATAACCAATAATTATAAGGCACCGAGGAATGACAGAGGATGTTGGTACAGTCAGCAAGTTACTCCCTTAGCATTTTCACAAAGTTTTTACTCCTTATGAGAGTCCACCATGCCTCAGGGCCAGGGCGATGGGAGGGTCTGAGAAAACTCTCTCCAAACCTTGCAAGTGTTCCACTGCCTCTGCTGAATTCGAGTTGTGTCTCTCTCACCTGTACTCCTTGCTTGGCCAACGAACTGTGACCTCTGCTGGCAGCGTTTTCAAATGGGAATTTTTTTTAATAATTCCGCAAGAAGGGCCCTCTGGTCCTCCAACATTTTAGTACACCTGTCTGCCTCTGGAATAAGAGAGTGTCTAAAAGTGTTAATAATCAGTATTGCCCTTCACTCAAAATTTTGAGAACGCGAGGGTGACGGGAAAGGCAGCGGAACATAAACTCAGCCATGCGTGCAAGACTGCTAACAGTCAATGCTTTCGTGTCCTCACCAAGAGGACGACTGACCATGCTCTCCTCCTCCTACTTGTCCTCAGGCCTTCTGGACTTTCGACTAACCTCAGTAATATAATTGTAAATATATTATTGTAAATACTCCCCTGTAGTTGTTATCTCCCCCACCTCATTGAAAATTTGAAGTTGTCAAGAGCACGATTGGTTATTTTGGGTTTAATTATTGTTATCGTTGTTATTTTGCGTAGCTTGTAAGCTGTCACGAGCAGGGTGGTTTCAGTTTGGTTTAATAATTGTATTATTGTTATAGTTGTTACTTAGGACTGTTGTTTATCAAAATGTTAAACTGTGAATATGTTTGCGCTATATAAATAACTATAAATATTCAGATTAGAACACAGAGAAGGAGGATGGAGATGTTAATGATGGCGTCATTCACACCCACCATCTTGTTGTATTCCTCAAAGTTTTGGAGGATGGTACATATGTCTGACATCCATGTCCATTCCTGAGATCTTATGTGTGAAGTCAGAACTGAATTCCGACAACCTTGTTGATGCTGATAGACTAGTCACCAAATGCCCTCTTCTGCTCACAAATCCTTTCCAACATCTTTAGTGTAGAGTTCCAACGCCTGGGGACATCACACACCAGTCGGTGAGCCAGAAGCTGCAAGCGATGCTGAATCATGACAAGGGCGGTTGAAGCTATAGCTGACTCTCTAAAATGGGTACACAGAGCATTGTACTTTTCCGAGCAGATCTGGCAGCTCCGTGTCGCTTTTCAGAAAACGTTGACCAATGAGGTTAAGCACATTGGCCAGGCATGGCAGGTGTCTGAGCTCGCCTCACCACAGAGCAGCCACCAGGTTCCAGCCATTGTCACATACAACCATGCCTGGCTGTGGGTTTCAGCGGTGTCAACCACAGATCTGCCTGCTCTTTCCGAGCTGTCCACAACTCTTCATCATTGAGCATTTTGTCACCTAAGCATATTAGCTTCAGCACAGCCTTTTGCCGTTTTGATGAGGCAGTGTTGATTTGCTTCCAGCGTTTGACTGATGTGCTACTTTTGGAGATGGAGGCTAAAGAGGAGGCAAAGGAGGAGGAGGTGCAGGATCTGTAGACTGTGGGGGCAACCCAGATTTACGTAAGGCCCACAATAGTAGGGGTTGGGAGGACGTGCACCATACCAAGGTTGGAATGGGTCCCGGCTTCCACTATGTTAACCCAGTGTGCCCTCAGTGAGATGTACTGTCCCTGACCAGAAGCACTTGTCCACGTGTTTGTGGTTAGATTGAGATTCCAAGTAACAGCATTGTGGAGGGAACGGGTAATGTTGTGGGACACGTGCCTGTGTAATGCCGGGACAGCACACTGTGAAAAATAGTCCCGCTTGTTCGTGGCCTTGGGGTGATCCTGGATTCTGCCCTCTCTTTCAAGCTACAAATCCAAGCCCTTGCCTCCTCCAGCGCACTACAACTCAAAAACATTTCCTGGATCTGTACATTCCAAGAAACTTCAAACATATTTGTGCACGCCCTCATGATCTCCCGTCTCGACTAGTGCAACCTTATACTCTCTGGCCTCCCCTCTAGCACTTTTACACCACTCAAATCTATCCTAAACTCTGCTGCCACAGTAATCCAACTGTCCCTCCATTATTCCCCAGTCTCTCCCCACTGCCAGGCCCTTCATAGCCTTCCTAATGCCCTTAGGCTACAGTTCAAAAGCCTAACTATGACATACAAAGCCTTCCAGAAACTGTCTCCTCCATACATCTGTGAAATAGTCTCCAAATGTCCGACTGGCTCATGACTTATTCAAGGCTAACAAAGTGTGCCGTCAGCGAAATGTGCCATCCATGCCCACAAGCACTTGTCCACGTGTCCGTAGTTAGTTTCACTTTCCCTGTAACAGCATTGTTGAGGGCCCAGGTAATGTTGTGGGACACGTGCTTGCTTGTGTAATGTCATTAAGGCAGACCAGAGAAATAGTGGCGTGTGGGGACTGAGTACCTTGTTATGGTCACCGCCATCAGGTAGCGGAAAGCTTCCATAATCCACGAGCTAAAATGCAACATTTCCATCGCAAACAGACGAGAAATGTGTGATTTTAGTGCTGTGGCGTTGGCTGCGTATTTCTGCTTGCGTTCCAAGGACTGGGGTATGGACAACTGAACTCTGCACTGGGACAAGGATGTGGATGTGATTGTTAATGGTGCTAGTCGAGTTTGGGTGCAACTACAGATGCAGGGCAAGAGGCATCTTTGCATGCACCATTGACAGGGGATTGGCTTGCACGCACAAAATCAGAAGACCCAGTGGTATCACCCACAGACACTGTTTATGGAGCCTGGTGTTCAACCAAAGTCGGGTACTTTGCTGCCATCTGCCTGATCATGCTGGTGGTAGTAAGCCTGGTAGTTTTGCTACCCCTGCTGATGCAGGCATGGCCAGTGGTGCAAATGGACTTTTTGGGGCTATCGGTAGAATCTTTAAAAAACAACAAGACTATTAGGGGACATTCATTGTCTTCCTCTCACACACCACCTCCTGACCTTGATACCTGTGTTCCCCAAGGCTCTGTTCTAGGACCCCTACTCTTCTCCATCTACGGCCTGGAACAGCTGATGTAATGGCACAGTTTGCAATCTCATCACTACGCCGATGACACCCAGATCTTCCTATCGGTACCTGTCATCACCTCCTTACTGACCCAAATCACAAGTCTTCCCGCTATATCATTCTTCTTTTCTGCTCGCTTTCAAAAAGTGGACATGAGTAGTAAGGGGGAGGGATGTCTCGTCAAAAAGAAATCTGACAGGTGCCCCGCCCACTAACAAGTTGATATCAAAATGATATCAAATTGTTATCAAGTTGATATTAAAGTTCCTGAAATATAGTGCGTCTATCGTAATGTATTAAAGGGAATGAAAGATATTATACGGATATCGTAGTGTATGAAAGGGAATTAGATATTGTGCGACTATTGTAGTGTAGTGTATTGAATTGATTACTGATACGATTCCTAAAAATTGATAACAAAATGCTATTAAAGTGTATTAAATAGATATCGTATTGCTATCGTAGTGTATTAATGGTTACTGACACGAATTCCAGTAATCAAAGTGCGGTGAATACGTTAATTGTTTCATTGTGATTATTGTTTTATAGGGACAATAATTCTATAGTTTTTTTGATACAGCTATTATTTCTATAGGATCTATCATGTATAGCGCCGATGTTACGTATCGTCTTTTATTGACAATTTGATACACTAAACAGTCCTGAATAAAATAAAGAATGAGAGTCGCGTTTTTCTGATAAAAGTTATAATGTTTATTGAACAAAATCAGTGACATTTTATAAAGACGTATGAATAAATTAGATTCAATCAGTTACATCACATTTCTTAAAATCCACAATACACTGCAATTAAACAAATCTTTCAGTACAATCACATAGATTAAAACATAATATTTCTTACATAATAATTTATAGCGCTACAATTGATAACTGCTACATATGCAAATTGCCTCTTAAG
>VIAB01032948.1:1688-12604 GCA_009801035.1 Oophaga pumilio | reverse complement strand
TATACACGGGTCGGCTTATACATGAGTATATACGGTACTTTTAGCTAATCGCAGCCACTTTGGAGGTCCTGCTACCTCTTTTGACACTTGTCTCATATATGCAGATTTTCTGCTGTTGGCAGGACTTTCTTTTTCTCCTGGTGAAAGGTCTTTTCTTGTTCAGCATGCGTTTGTTGTGGGACCATGAAATGTATGGCTAATCTATATATTCAGAGACCAAGTTCTATACCATTCCTGATATATGTCTAATACACACAGATAATTTGATTGTAGCAGCATATTTATTGTGGAATGTTTATTTGCACTATTGCACCTTCATGCACTATTGCACTTTTCCCCTGACTATATACAGTTATATTTTTCTACATAACGCTATGGTTACTTCTGATACGTGATATAATTTATCTTATTTAGCATGCTAGATTACTTGTCACCATTGCTGACCAGGTGACCTTTTTGATTATGTAGATTGGCATATTTGATCTTATGGTCCTTAACCACTCATAGGCTACTTATACTAATAGGGAGGATTGTTTCTTCTGCCTTCTCTTGTTGTCCTAGATTTATTGTTCATTGTCATCAAACAACTTTCTTACTGGTCTTGTTTCTCTTTTAAGTGTCTTTTTTGGTACTAATAAAAACACATTTAAATAGTTAGGACTCCTTGTTCTCTTGTTTTTTGTATAAATAATAAGTGAGTACACTACATATGAAGGGACTGTGCTATACATAATAAGTGAGTGCACCATATACTAAGGGATTGTGTTATATATAATAAGGCTACATCCCTGTATCCGTGTGCAGTGTTGGTATGCTGCCTGCTTTTACAGAAACATTGAGTATGTCATTCTGATCCTCAAAATCGGATCAGAACAAAACATTCTCTGACCCTCAAGGTTCTCATTCCAGATCCTTAATTTTCATGGATGTGTGAATGGACCTATAAAACTATATGAGTCCGTTTGCCGTCTGATAAAAAAAATCTGGCAGCACAATGACATTTCACATAAATATGAGAATATCACCTAAGTGATTGTACATATAACATTATCACTTCAAGTCACACAGTGCAGATATAGAATAATATCTACATCCAGGCACTTACCGCTGACATCTCATCTGATTAGAATCATTTTCTGCTGTTTCTTCTCCATCTGGTCAGACCTTCATGTTGACATCTCTCGCCCAGCCACAACTCGTCACAATGACCATTGCAGACCTAAAAATAACAAGGTAACATACATTGTATACCTACATGTGTCTCCCTCCTGAGTACAGATATGTACCCCACCATTAAAAATATAAAGTGATAAGCAGCACTGTTCCCCTCATTAACTATAATCTCTGTTGCTCATTAATATAAATTATTCAGTCTGTGACTTTCCCTAATTATCTTTAAGGCTATGTGCACACGCTACATTTGTTATGGAAAATGTGCAAGTTTTTACAGTATAAGAAAAGTGAATGAGATCCCTGACATCTCATGCACACGGATTTGCAGATTTGCAGCAGATTAAAATCTGCATAATGTAAATTCTTGCAGTGCATTTTATCAAAACTAATGAGTGGAGAAAAATAAGCAACAAAAGCATGGCAAAAACATGGCAAAAAATAAATGTATTTTCCTGCCAACACATTAGGACATGCAGCAGAATTTTCATCTGCAAATCCTGAACCTAAGCACTCAGCCTTAGTCCCTGTCCTGAGTCCTTCCCATTCATTATAAGTACTTGATAGCATCATAATGAATTTGTGGGTGGGGAAAAACATTATTAGGCACTTAACATGCTCCGCCACCTCCCGATTCATTACAAGTCCCTGACAGAGTCTTCTCCCACCTTTCAATTCATTACAAAGGGTCCTATGCACCTTATCGCCTTCTCTCCCTCTCCTCAATAAATTTTAAGTCCCCGATAGCATCACAATGAATTGTGAGATGGGGAGGACACTATCAGGGGCTTAGTACCCTCTTCCACCACTCAATTCATTTTACATCCATATCTATCATCCTCCTTCCCCTCCTTCTGTTCATAAGTCCTTTAAAAGTCCCCCTTCCTCCCATCTCAATCCCCCATATCCCTCATTTTCTCCCTCACCTCCATCATTGCCCTCTCCACCACCTCCATCATTGACCATTGACCACAGGAGCGGTATCTTTGCACTGTGGCACTGAGAAAATGGAGCAAGCAAAATAAAATGTCCGCTATTTATATGGCCAGGGACATGTGACTTCAGCAGACAATCACAGAAGACCTTGTGTCATGACATTGTGGATGGTTTCTGCGCCCTGATTGGCTGCCGTAATGTACACACATTAAATTATTAAAGAAAAAAATGAAAAAAAATATTACACTCTGCAGCTCCTCTGACCTAGACACACCCCCTCCCCTTATCAAATATGTCCCTCCGTACTCCTCGCCTATCATACAGCACCACTATCCTAGCCAAAGTAATAACAAAAGCATTATTGGAAACGCAATGATTTACCGAACTGTGACCAAATTTTGCCGACTTTGAGTGAAAATGCTCTTGAAACCGAACACGAATCCAAATGTGCTACATTCGTGCTGAATTTGAGTTTGGCAAATGTTTTCCGAACACTTTCGTTCATGTTTCGTTATCACACATTTTTTATGCATACCTTTAGGGACAATTTTTTTTCTTTACTGAAATGCATTTATGCTTGCTAAAATTAAATTTTTCAGTTTGGTTTTATTCAAAATGCTATACTGTTTGGATTATACTAGCTCTACATTTTACAGCACAACGCTTTAACTGCAAATCCAATAGTGATCTCATTGTGATGGGGAGTCTGTACTGATATAAACTGAGCTAAACTTTGATGTGGTTATAAATCAGCAGAGAGAAGCTAAAAAAAGACAAATATAACATTTTATTAATGAAACCAAGTTGCAAAAAAAACATTTTTAACCTAAAAAACATGCATTTGTATGTGTAAAAATAAAAACCTCACGTTGTCCATATATTTTAAGTAAACCTCTGGCAACAATAAAAGATGTTAAAGGGGAACTAAACTACATCTGTAAAAGTGATACCAAAGTCTATAAGTAGACCTTAGTCCTTCCTCCAAAAGTGTTCCTACTTTTTTTTATGCCATACTCAAAAAGTTTACCTTATCAAGAACACATTTAGATGCTCTTTGACTTCAAGACCTTCTGATAACTGCTGAAATGGTGGCAATAGTCTGCTAATTTTCGGCCAGCGTGTGAAAAACTGTTATGCTTGTAATGCCCCCTCATTTATACTGTACAGTGAACCTTTAGTCCCTCCTGTGTACAAGTGAAGGAAAAGAAATAGTAAAGTTCCCGATACTCCCTGATGGATAATTGCCCTGTAGGCATCGGAGACGTTCCAAGTTGTATGAAAGTTTAACTGTGATTTCCATTAAGTTTCCTCAAGTTTTGATTTGAGATTATATCTAAACTTTTTATTTTACATTGTTTTTTTTTACATTGTTATTGATGTCATATAAGTGTATACATCAACCCTTCCCACCTTGGCCAATTTTCTTTTGTTTTGCATTTTAACTTTTTTCCTTCACTTTTTTCAATAGCCATAATTCTTTTTTAAGTTTCCATTTCCATAGCCATACAAGGGCTTGCTTTTTTTGCAGGACATATTGTAATTTGTTGTGACACCATTCATTTTAACAAACAGTGTATGGGAAAACAGGAAAGAAATAAAGATAGAAAAGCAATCACAGAGATAAAAGTAATATCAATAAAGACTGTAATATATGATAAAAAGATTATCTTAATAATGGAATCCCGAAAGCCGTCCAAGGCTGTAAAACAAACTGTACATTAAAAAACAGTTTGTGAAAATCCATAACCATAATAATTAAACAACACAAAATGAGTGGCATGACTCAGTCATGGGAGAGAACAAAGAAGAAGAAAGGAAAAAGAGAAGAGTAGAAGAAGCACAAAGAAAAGAGTGAGGGGGAAAGGAAGAGGGAGGAAAGGAGATGGGAAAGGCAGTTAAAAGGTGTGGCCATAAGATTGCGGGCTCAGTTTTCCCCGATAAGAGCCAGATAATAAGCAGAGGATCTAAATTCCATCCAATTAAACCAGGTTTTGAACAAAGGCTCATATGAATTATTGATGGTATAGGTGAGTTCCTCCATTAACACCACCTTTTTCACTTTAGAAAACCAAAGGGAGATTGTCAGAGTGGTATTTTTTTCTAGCGCAGAGGGATGCATGCTCCTACAGTCGCAAATAAGAGTCTTAATATTGAATGCCTGTGTATTTTTCAGGGGATGTCCCAGTGATGAAGAAGGACAAGAGACAGATTTAGGTCAGAAATGAGATCTGTGATTTTACTTATCACTAGTTGTACTTATTCCCAAAAAGGTTACAGAAGACGACAGAACCATAAAATATGTAACAGATAGTCTTGTGCCCGAGCATGCAACTTTAAAAGTTGTCTTGTCATATAAAAAGGTCTAAGGGAGTGAGTGAAAAAAGTGGGAAAGCTGAGCAACTTTCCAGGTTCCCAGGGTAGAAGGGGTAGAGAGGCCAAGAAGGTGTTCGTTTGAAGGACGCTATGACCAACTGCAAAATGAGACTCTAAAATGGGTGAGGAATCACTTTTCTGCCAAGGGCCATTTGGATATTTATACCATCCTTCAGGGGCCATACAAACTCTGCCCACAAAGTACCTCTTGAGTCTGGCACTGGTGTCAGGACATAATCTTTCATTGCATGCCCTTCAGTGTTCAGTAGTGAACACTGCATGTGTGCGCCCACAAAGCAAGAAGAAATTAATGAGCTGGTGGCAATCAAAATACAGCTCCCTGTCAAAGCACTGCGGTCCTTGAGAATCTGCCCGGGGGCCTGATAAAAGGTCATTGAGGGCCGTAAATGGCATGGGGGCCTGAGGTTCCCCACCCCTGCTCTAAAAAAAACATTATTTAGCTAGCTATGAAAAACTTCATCCTCCAACCCTGGGGGAAAAGCACATTACCCAAGATGGAATACAATGGCATGTGAAATTTTGGGCACCCTTGGTCAAAATTAAGATGAAATGATCTCTAAAAGGCCTAAAGTTTAAAATGATATATATTTTTTCATCTTTTACATTTTAAAAAGAAAAACGGACTGATGCAAAAAGCTTTTGCAAGTATCAGCTTGTAAATGCTTTTTTGTAGACAGACAAGAGTCTCTCAATTCTTGTTTGAGGGATTTTTATTATTATTATTATTATACATTTTATAGCTCCATTTATTCCATGGTGCTTTACATTTTTATCCATTCTTCCTTGGAGAATTCCTCCAGTTCTATGAGATTCCCGGGTCATCTTGCATCCTCTGCTATTTTGAGGTCTAGCCACAGATTTTCAATGATGTCCAGATCAGGGGACTGTGAGGACTATAGTAAAACCTTCAGTTTGTGCCTTTTGAGGTCGTATATTGTGGATTCTGACATGTCTTTAGGATCATTATCCATTTGTAGAAGCCATCTTCTTTTTAACTTCAGCTTTTTTACTGATGGTGTTATCTTTACATCAAGAATTTGTTGAAATTTCATTGATTCCATTCTTCCCTCTACCCGTGAAATATTCCCTGTGCCATTGGCTGGAACACAACCCCAAAGCATGATTGATCCACCCCATGCTTAATGGTTGGTGAGATGTTCTTTTCCTGAAATTCTGCAGCACTTTATTTATAACAGCATAGCTGACATTTCTTCTGGCTGTGGCTACAACCTAGTCATAGCGGGAGAAAAGATACATGAGATATATCTACTATCTAACATGGAAAAAAATCAAGTCTGATTACTACTCTTAGCTATATGAGATATATTTACTATCTATCACTAGCAAGGTGTGACCAATGACCATTATTAAGGCTCACATAGGTACTTGATCCAACTCCTTGTGTCAAAGTGAATCTATATCTTTATTTTTTGTATATGTACATGTAGTTTAGGGATTGGCATGGATTTAAGAGACAGCCGTCGTTGAGCGGGGGTGCCAGATAGCAAAGTTAGTGTGCCAATGTCTGCTGGTAGGTAGGCCACAAGATTTCATGGCCTACCAGGGATGGTTAGTATTAATCCAGTTTAATACATATTAATAGGCTGCTACCCTTACTCCCTGTTACTTCCCTTATTTTGGGTTGTTTGTTAAACCTTTGTTCTTTTTAAACAACTGTTATTAGAAATATCTTTGACTTTTTGAACGCAAAATTGGCTAAAATCGAGAGCGGACGCTATGTCGATTTTGGAGAGCCCCTGAGGTGCCTAAAAACTGGAAACGCCTCACAAGTGACCTCATTTTGGAAACTGGTCACCTCAAGGAATTTATTTAGATGTGTGGTGAGAACCTTGAACCAAGTGCATCACAAAATTTTATAACATTGAGCTGTGAAAATAAAAAAATCACATCTTTCACCCCAAAATGTTGTTTAAGCCCCAAATTTTTCATTTTCACAAGGGTAACAGAAAAGATGGACCATACAATGTGTTGTGCAATTTCTCCTGAGTACGCAGATATTTCATGAGTGAATAAAAACTACTGTGTGGGCGCATGGCACAGTACATGAACGAATGGATCACTATTTAAGCTTCGTAGTGCAAAATTGGCTGGAATGGATAGCAGAAGCTATGTTGTGTTTGTAGAGCCGCCATATCGGAGTGCAGATTTGCCTGGAATGGTTTTGCGGGTGCAATTTCACATTGGCAGAGCCTCTGAGGTGTTGGGACAGCAGTACCCCCATAAGTAACCCCACTTTATAAACTACACTTCTTAATAAAATCATATAGGGGTGCAGTGAGCATATTTATACCACACATGTTTTACAAAATTTTATGCCATTGAGCGGTGAATAAAAAAAAATAAAATTTTTACCAAAATAATCTTGTTTTAGCCCCAGATTTTACATTTTCACAAGGAAAAATAGGTAAAAAATGACCACATAATTTGTGACACAATTTCTTGTGAACAAGGCAATACCCCATATGTGGCTTTACTGTTTGGCCATATGTCGAGACTTGGGATTGACGGAGTGCAATTTGACTCTTGGAGAACAACTTTTCGAGAAATAGTTTGCGGACTCTATAAACAGAGCTCTTAGTTGCCAGTAGAGCAGAATCAATTTCAATTGACCACATTTTGGATATTACACCCCTCTGGGAATTTATCTACAGAAGTAGTGATGATTTATTTTGACTCCATGAGTGTGTAGGCAGTGGACTAGGGTGGGCTTCCCAGAATGCAGTGAAGCTGTTGACAAGGAAAGCAATAAACTGTAAACTTTGCAAACAAACTTAAAGGTTATGTTCTCACTGGGCTGTTGTGAACACGTTTGAGGCGACTTCGGAGCTGGGGCTCCCTCCGGTGGTTGCTGAGGGTAATGAACCAATTGCTGAATGGCTTTCAGCTGGTCTGATATAAGTGAACTGAACTCCCAGCAGCCTTGCCGATTGTTCTTCCAGGTCTTACTTGGAGCTCAGCTTGCATTCCTGCTCTCATTCAGATAAGTGACTTGTTGTTTTTTTTTTCCTCTGGTTGGATTTTCCTTGCTGGTTTGCTGCCTTGCAGTGGACTTCAGCCTGGTCCCCTTTTGGGGCCTGGCTATGCATTGTGCTCAGTTTGTGTTTGCACTTTTGCTCTTTTCCTGTGTCACCTTTTATTTGCTGAATTGCTGTGTGTTACACCAGAGATCTGATTTAGGTGGTAGAGATCATGTGATCTCAGGTTTTTTGTTAATCAGAAGTGTTGGTATTTTTGTCAGGGTTTTTTGGGTTGCAGTCAGAATTCTTTCCTATACTTTTCTATCTAGACAGTATTGGGCCCCAGCGTTTGCTCATTCTATTTTCTGTCTGTGTTCGTATTTTCTTCTTGTCTTACCGCCATTACATGTTTTAGGGCTTCCTATTTTTTTGGGGGTTCTGCTACGGGGCAGATAGCTTTCATCTTTCTGTCTTTAGGTGTAGTTATCTCTACGGCTGTGACGAGGCGTCTAGGATCACCGTAGGTATGCTCCACGGCTACTTCTAGTGTTGCGGTTAGTTTAGGGTTCTGCAACCCAGTAGTTTCCAGCCTCTCTGGTGTATTGCTACTTCGGCTATTTTTTCTATTTCTCCTCAGCTACCGAAACATAACACTGGGCGTTTTTGTTGCATTTTTTATGCTAATTTTCAGCTGCTTTTTATAGTTCCCACAAAGCCAGCCAGTACCAGCAAAAATTTCATAAATCTCATGCACACACATTGTTTTTTTTTGGAATCAGGATTTTGTGCTTTGCATGGTTTTGTTGACATAGAGCATGACACTTCTTTAAGCATTTTTCGCGTTTTTTTCAGCGTTTTTCACCTATTGACTTGAATGGGTGGTGAAAAATCGCTGCAAAAACGCACCAAAAACGCAGGTATCTTTTTTTGCAGCGTTTTTGCTGCAGAAAATTCAAGGACAGCTTGATGTGACTGCACAGTCTGCTACTGCTGCATCTACATGGTTGGCTGCATGGTTGCATGATGCGACCATACAACCTGTCATCCAGCAGAGACACTGAGCAGTGTCTGCTCAGTGTCTCCTGGTGAACTCTGATAACTTGTGTAAGATGGTCACCGGACGGGTCCTTGAGGGGAGATATGTATCATTGTGGTTGGTAGCTTTGGTGATGTGAGCTCGGAAAGCATGCTCCAGCAAACATAGTGCTCAGAGTTATTAGGACATTCCAGGGCCAGGTTTTACAAGAAGTCAAAAGAGATGGGTGGGAATGACTGCTCACATATCCCCACCCCAGGGGTGTTGTTTGGCAGATAAAATGGAGACCACATGTCTCATTCAGTGTCTGGGTCTAAAGATGTGTGGATCTCCTGAGTGCTGATCTGTGCTAAGGCCTAAAGAACTGGACACTATCCTGAGTGGTCGGACCCGCGATATTGTATCGACTTTTTGTTTGTTTCATTTTTTGCTGGAAAATGCTATCTTTTCTTTGCTTATGCTTAAGCAGGTTTACGGAATTTTAATAAACCTGCCAGGACATTTTAGCGAAATGGCTTCCTGTGCCTATCTCAACTGCAGCTGAGTGAGTACAAAACCCTACACCTATCTGACATCACTGTGAGCATGAAAAAATTCTCATGCTCGCGGTGCCATCAGAAAGGTCCTGGGAGTTCATAGCCAATTAACTCACTTCACCTATTTGACGTCAGCGCGAGCGCCGTGGGGAAATTTATAAAGGCTCTAGATTGGGAGTCAGACAGGTTATAGGAGTTCACTGGGAGACACTGAGCAGAACCTGCTCAGTGTCTCTGCTGGATGACAGGCTGTATGGTCGAATCTTGCAATCATGCAGCCTGCCATCTAGATGTAGCAGAGCTAGACCCGTCGTGGGACAAATTGATTATTTTCTGTTGCTTATTATTTTAATTCTCTTGCAAGGGACAATGGCGTCTCTGGAATGGGCAATGCAGTATGGTTTAATTAAGATTTATTAAATGAGTCTGTGTATATCTTTCAATTAAAGGACTTTATTCTGTTTGTGTGTGTTTTTATGTGATATGCCTATGGGTTTATTAATGGGGGCGTCTTATAGATGCCTCTCCATTACTAACCTCTGGGCTTGGTGTCACCTGACAATACAAAGGTGACATCAACCCCCCACCTATTACCCCACTTGCCACCACATCAGGGCAAGTGGGAAGAGCAAGGCTAAGTGCCAGAATTAATTAAATTAGCAACTAATGTCTGATCCTATTGAAAGATTTTAAAAAGAACTCTCAGCACTTCTTACTGAAGGCATACACATGGGAGTCATAGATACTAGAATTAAATACTACTGTTATGTTGCTAATCCTATCATGCCTATATATCACTCACTGCCAAAAATACATAAACAGGTTTTCCCTCCCCCTGTTCAGACCCATCAACTCTGGTATCGGGTCTATGAATGAAAATCTGGGGGTTTTGGGTAGACCACTACTTACAGCCTCTTTTGGTTAATATCCCAGGCTACATACATGACATCAAAGCCCTGGTTACAAGTTTCTCCAATTTTCACCTGGACAGATAGATACAAATGGCTAAGCTGTGATGCAGTAGGCCTATATCCGAGTATACCACATGATGTAGTGATAGATTGTCTCAATTCTGTTCTCCTTAAATACAGTTCGTACACTCCACAAATTCAAAACTTCTTCATCATGTCAGTTACATTTTTATTAAAAACACAATTTTTTTTCGTTTGGAAACACATTTTTATACAAGAACGAGGTGTTAGCATGGCAGGAAAATTTTCACCCTTCCTGGCTAACATCGTTAAGGGAACCTGGGAGGAACTGTACATTTTCAGTGACAATAACCCATACACTTGATTGATCATTATATTGATGACCTTCTATTCGTTTGGAAAGGTCGAACAGGAGAAAGCCATTAAGTTTGTCTCATATCTAAATAACAATCCTTGTAATCTGACATTCACTTTTTGTTATAACAATAATAAGATTAACTTTCTGGATGTCACTTTATATGACAACATTTCAGACAGCACTGTTGTCGCTACACCCTTTCGCAAATCCGACTTTTCAATTCCCGCTTGTCACCAAACCCATAAATAATAATGCAGCTCCGAAACGCGTGGGCCCCCGACTCCTCGATTGAATCATTCTTTAAGGCCGGGTTATTGGCATTATGTCTGCTGTTACTCGTCTAATTTTAATTTGGGGATGCAATGCTACTACAAGTTCATCCTATCCTTCACATGTGATTAAAAATATACCCAAAGGTGAATTTATCCAAATTAAAAGAAACTGCACACAGTCCGAGGATAGCACAAAGGAATCTGACATAGTCAAAAACAGACTATCATATAGGGGATATGGACCGGTGCTTTTAAATATCGTGTATGTTAGGGTTCGAGTTCCCGCTGCTGCACAAGGGGAGTC
>VIAB01032940.1:0-11698 GCA_009801035.1 Oophaga pumilio | reverse complement strand
GGAACTCGACCCCTAACACCTAATATATGGAAGAAAGCATAAAAAAACAAAACCACATAATATAACAAAGTACAAAAGTATAATTACCTAAGTTGTACCCGGGACCCCACCACACCCAAAGCGCATTTCGAATTGAAATGCTTCGTTCAGGGGTGGATGGGGATTGGCCAGAGAGGGTTTAAATACTCTAAAACATTTCCTGTTCAGTGTCAGAGGTTAACCAATCATAGTACACAAGTGAAGCATGCAAAGTGTAGTTTCTGTATGTCTATTTCATGTATGTCTATCTTTTTAATTTTAGTACACAGTCCCTTTAGAATATTTATTTTTTTGGTATATATATTTTTATTGACAATTATAGCTAACAATATATATGTAATTTTCACTTTAGAATAATTATTCTTTTTGGTATATATTTTTATTGGCATTTACAGCTAATAATATATATATGCAATTTTCACTTTTTTACAATTTTTCATGGCTGTATATTTATTTGATTAATTTTATGTCTTCCTGTTAATTCTTAATTCATACACACCAATATATATGATATTTACATCTTGTTTTTAGTGCATTTATAGTTAATAATATATGTAATTTTTTCACTTATGACTTATTCATATAGATATATATACATATAAATATTTATTAACCTCTTTATCTTATCAATATTCTAGTTAGCACTGTTTTTGCAAGTTATGGATTATAAACCATTTTTTGAGCTGTCTTTCCTCTTAGCAAGGTGTTTTGTTTTTCTTTATCTGGAGACCAACTACTTGTATATGCTCCTAATAGTATTCATTCATGCAGTTCCGGACCTTTGCAGCAGCTGTGGTAGTGAATTAAGCCTCTGTGTGTAAACACCATAGGTGTTGCTATCTGGTTTCCAGGATGTGACATATATGGAGCCTCCCGGTCACATGATCGCATATCGGCACCTTGTAATGCAGCGGTTTGTTTCTTTTCTCAGGTCTTTCCCATCTCTGATGAATTGGACATCTTTTCTGTGCAGCTACACCAGGGTGTCAGCAAGGAAAACAATAGTAATGCTGATTTGCCTTATTTTTTTTCTTTTTGGATATTTACAATGATTACATATGACGGGGCGCTTGGTTTCCAGGACAACCTGCTATCATGTGAAGAATAAGATGTCATCACTTCCGGAGTTACGAGCCATACGCTGTGTTACCTTAGCAACGGCGTACACATGCTTCACCTGTGTACTATGATTGTTTAACCTTTGACCCTGAACAGGAAATATATTAGTGTATTTAAACCCTCTCTGGCCAATCCCCAACACCCCTGGATGAAGCATTTCAATGCGAAATGCGCATCAGGTGTGGTTGGATCCCAGGTGCTAATTAGGTATACTTTTGTTCTTTGTTATATCATGTGGTTTTGTTTTTTAAGCTTTCTTGCATGTATTAGGGACTGACAGCGTCACTTTATTTTGTGGGTGCGCATATATTTGTGTTGATTTCTGGATCCATTATCAAGCCTCACACCACTTCAGCACCTGTAAAATCAAGACAGTTCTCAGTTCTGAGTTGCAAATTGGCACGTAACCTATAGAAACTAATATCATTACACATGTGTAGTTTCAGCATCCTGTGATAAAAAGAAGTGAGCCAGGGGAAATCTTTAATGAACTCCCCTCATAAATATGAAATATATGAAAAATAAATAGCATTACTTCTGTAGATAATAAGAAAAATGGAGGTACTTAGTACATAATTTGGCCAATTCATGCATTCCCAGCAGCCAATGACAAGGCGATCTCCATTTTGCTGGGAAGGTACGTGTGTTAGGTGCCAGGATTCTCCTTCAGCACATTATGGATCCCAAGCCTTGATTTCTCCTGCGGTCTCCCATTCAGTTTCGACTGCAGTAGATGCTGCTCAGCAAAGACGTCAGTCTTAGCATCTTGCTCGGACTCGGGCTGTGTGCGTTATTAATGCTGCCTCTCCAGGTCCAGTTATTGTAACGAACAATAGACAGCGATGAGCGGTCATTCATGAGGCTAAGTCCAGGATTCGCTTACTGAGAAGGCTCATGAGGTGGCGACCTCTCATTGGTGGTCAGTCGTCAGCTGCTCAGGTCCTGTGCCAGCTCTAGATTGGCCCGCGAGCAAGGTCCTGTTTGACTGAACTTAGGTGCAGTCTACAACCCCTGGCAAAAATTATGGAATCATTGGCCTTGGAGGATGTTCATTCAGTTGTTTTATTTTGTTGAAAAAAAACAGATCACCTTGGAGAGCTGTTGCACCAAGTGGACTGACATGAATCATGGCTCCAACACAAGACATGTCAATTGAAACAAAGGAAAGTATTATCAAACTCTTAAAAAATGGTAAATCATCACGCAATGTTGCAAAAGATGTTGGTTGTTCACAGTCAGCTGTGTCTAAAATCTGGACCAAATACAAACAACATGGGAAGGTTGTTAAAGGCAAACATACTGGTAGTCCAAGGAAGACATCAAAGCATCAAGACCGGAAACTTAAAGCAATATGTCTCCAAAACAGGAAATGCACAACAAAACAAATGAGGAAGGAATGGGTGAAAACTGGAGTCAACGTCTGTGACCGAACTGTAAGAAACCGCCTAAAGGAAATGGGATTTACATACAGAAAAGCTAAATGAAAGCCATCATTAACACCTAAACAGAAAAAAACAAGGTTACAATGGGTTAAGGAAAAGCAATCGTGGACTGTGGATGACTGGATGAAAGTCATATTCAGTGATGAATCGCTAACCTGCATTGGGCAAGGTGATGATGCTGGAACTTTTGCTGGGTGCCATTCCAATGAGATTTATAAAGATGACTGCCTGAAAAGAACATGCAAATTTCCACAGTCATTGATGATATGGGGCTGCATGTCAGGTAAAGGCATTGGGGGTATGGCTGTCATTACATCTTCAATAAATGCACATGTTTATGTTGATATGTTGGACACTTTTCTTATCCCATCAATTCCAAGGATGTTTGAGGATGATGAAATCATTTTTCAAGATGATAATGCATCCTGCCATAGAGCAAAAACTGTGAAAACATTCCTTGAAAAAAGACACATAAGATCAATGTCATGGCCTGCAAATAGTCCTGATCTCAATCCAATTGAAAATCTTTGGTGGAAGATGAAGAAAATGGTCCATGACAAGGCTCCAACCTGCAAAGCTGATCTGGCAACAGCAATCAGAGAAAGTTAGAGCCAGATTGATGAAGAGTACTGTGTGACACTCATTAAATCCATGCCTCAGAGACTGCAAGCTGTAGTAAAAGCCAGAGGTGGTGCAACAAAATACTAGTGATGTGTTGCAGTGTTTTTTTGTCTTTTTGTTTTTCATGATTCCATAATTTTTTCCCTCAGAATTGAGTGATTCCATAATTTTTTCCCTATGCTTGGTTAAAAAAATAACCACTACTGACTACCACATTATTTGTTCTTGATTTCTTTTAGTGTTTCTTAAAGTCAGAAAGTTGCCATCTGAAATGACTTCATTTTTGTGCCATGTCAGTGATCTGTTTTTTTTCAACAAAATAAAACAACTGAATGAACATCCTCCAAGGCCAGTGATTCCATAATTTTTGCCAGGGGTTGTATAAAAGGATCTTTGGGGTACCCATCGGCACGCTAAGATCACTTTCATTTGTCTTTGAGTGTTGGTGGAACCACCTTGTATGCATGTGTGCTGCTATTGTCACTGTTAGTGTGTTTACCGTCAAGCAGTGTAGGGTGGTAACTCCCGTTTCAGTCTAGCACCTGCAACGGGCAACGATGTCGCATGTGCAAGTTTCACAGACCGTGTGAAAGGGCAGGCTCAATCATCAGCATAGTGGGGGTTATTTATAGTGACCCCAACTAGCATCTACCTTCTGCATCCCTGTGACATTTAACAGAATACATCATTCTGTCTTCTATTATATGTTCCACCGCTCTGTGAAGCAACAGAGCTTGCCATTTAGCCTTAGTTCACACCGGGTGTCGTTTAACCTCGTGAGAACCCAGGATCACTCACTGCAAGCGTCCGCCATTGTACACTAGCTGTGGTACCTCCGTCTCAGCACGGTGGACCCCTGGTCGTGATCGCACCTTCCTTTAATTTACATTATGTGCAATCCGAAGACCTTAACAACGTGTCTATGTGTTTTAGGCTTCAGCCTAAGAGATATTCACACGAAACATGTAGGTTCCCAGCAAACTGAAGATTTTGGATTTTAAAGAACCATTGAGTGCCTCCTTCTCTTCACTTTATGCATCATGAACAACTCTTCTGATAATTCTTTTCACTCCTCTACCTGATATCTTGCACTGAGCACCTGGTCGTGGACGATTTATGATGAAACCATGTTTATTCCACTTCCAGATTATGTTCACAACAGTCTTCACTGAAACATTCAGTAGTCTAAAAATTATTCTGTAACCAATGCCATCAGTATTTTTTGTAGCAATAAGGTTGCAAGTTCTTGAGACAGCTCACTGATTTTGTAATGAGACACCTTTCATTAGGCCATCAGTTGAACCAGCTGATATTATTTTTCACTAAGTTACAGGACTGCTTTCTAAATACTGATAGATTTCAGCTGGTGTCATTAGTTTCCATGGCTTTATGCACCTCTCTTTCTTCATTTGTTCAATACTTTTCCCTGTATCACTTCTCAGTATTACACATACCTTAATTTATGGACATCTTTGAATTGATCTCTTGCCTGTGATGATTGGATGGGTTGTGGCCATCATCTGGCTAGAATTTAGTGTCAACAGCACCTTTAGAAATATATTTACTTAGAAAATAGGTGACGTGTTCAATATTTCACTTAATGTACTGTATATATTTTAGCCACATCATACACAAATACACATCACCTGATATTAGACCATTTGTGGTTGAATATGGATTCAAGATTCAAAATCAACTCTAAAAGCTAGTGCAAATTTTTAGAAGACACTCTCTTCAAGCAGATAAAGTTTACATCTTTCAAGAGATCCACAACATTTATGAAGGACAATTCTCCATGGCATGCATCAAAGTACTCCAGTGGTTAGCAAATAAAGGCCTTAAAGATGAAAGAATAACACTCTGTTTAAAAATATATCTGTAATGTAATATACATACGTATATATATTGTTAATTACAAATTACACCTCACCCATTTTTGTAAAAATTGAAATCAATGTATATTTTTTGCTTCTTTTCTGACATTATTTTACTTTTATTTATTAACTTTTTATTAAAACCTGTGCTTATAAATAACCTTTTTATTTCTGTTATTGATTTATTTGTTTTGACGCTTTCCATTTCTTTAGTTATCTGATCCTTGCAGTGATATGCACAGCAGCTAAGTGTCACTTCTTGGTACAGTTCACACAACCAAACTCCAGTTGGCTAATCTCTATACTTGTAATGGCAATAGCAGCACAGTTAACAATGAAACATAAGCAGTCACTGTGACTGGAAATGAGAGCAAGCTTGCACTGCAAAAATGCTTTAAGTATTTATACTTCTTTGAATAATAGGAAGAAAAGAGATTTAGGCTATACGTGAAATTGCCTTGTTGATACTATATTCCTATAACTGTATGGCTTTCATGAATGTAGTATTTTACCCCATAAAGGATAAAAGTCTTATAGGAAACTTGGGTCTGTTTTTGTTCCAGAGTAAAACTTTTGTGTAAATATTTAAAGATGTGTATTTTAGGGATTTCGTTTAAAACAGTGGTGTATCTTTAGCACAAAAGCAATAGAGAGCAAGTCATTAATCTTCGGAATGGCAGTGTTGAACAGTGAAGTAATTGTTGGCTGCTGCTTCTTAGTAAATCTTGATCCTGATGACAAATCTCTTTAGTAAAGCAACACTTATTCTGAATCCCTTCTAAAAAGGTCACAGTTCTTTATTTTGTTTACAGGATTCTTCTCTCAATTACTGTGGATTTTTATTAGCATGTCCAAACAAACTACCAAGAAAGTGTATCCCTTCAGTGGTAATTGTGAGATCTCTCAATGTTGTCAATGGATGCCGTAAAAGCATTGTTTGCTTCTTTACATATTTTGGTAATACTTTTATAACATGAAAAATTCTAAATAGATTTTTTTGTCACTTGAAATCAAATAAGAGTTAAATGTTTTTGCCATTTGTAATCAATTAATTTTTACTTTCTTCCCGTGCTTGCATTAGCTTTGACATCTGTGACACTTGCAAAACCTGGGTTGGGAACAAGCTTTAGCCTTAGTTTAGAATTTCTTCATCTCATCTAAGTTATTCTGAATCACAATGTCCCTGACATTCAACATTGTCCTTTAAAAGGTCACAGGTAAAGCCAGTGTGGGTTCTAACCGTATTAGGAATGGCACTATGCTGAGTTAACCAAGACTTTTTATAGGATGTACTCTAACTGCCAATTTTAAGTAACTTTAAAAATTGTGCCTATGCAATAGCTAAATTACATTTCAATGTTCAGTGTTGTTATCTAGTTTCAGTAATAAGGAAATTGTCTAATTTAGCAAAAAAACTTTTCATATATTTAGTTAAGGAATTTTGAGTTAATGGTGTGTAACGTCCCATACTATCTGTAGACGGGGATTTCTCACGTGGCTGGTCATTGAGGCATGCGCTGGGACACTCACGGTTAAAAAAGTCCATTTGATTTATTAAAGTACAGCATAAACCGCTCCTCTGGAACCTAGTAACATGCAGCCGCCAGTACAATGTCCTTCAAACATTCAGCTTTATAACATAAACACAGCCTCTCATTTACCCTGGTCAGAATACACGGGCTCCTGTCCGTTACCTGTTGGTGTCGGCCACACAAGTTCCTGGATGCCTCTTCTCCTCAGAGGTATCCCACAAACATTTCTCACTAGCATGAACACAGTCTCTCACTAACCCCGGTCAGCATAACACAGACTCCTGTCCATTACCTGTTGTTGTCAGCCACACAGATTCCCGGATGCCTCTTCTCCTCAGAGGTATCCCACAAACATTTCTCACTGACTCCGGTCAGTATCACTCACGGTTGTCAGACCATCCACTCCTGAGGTATCTCATAGACATCTTTTCTCTGGCTCAAACTAGTCAGCACTGCCACATGTGCCAAACATACAGGCTCCATTAGATAGCCTCTAACCACGCCCACAGGTGAAGTAACATTACATGGACTGGTCACGTGATCGTGACATCACTGCAGGTCCTCAAATTCACAAACACACAGGGAAAAAGGGGTACAGTGACCACTTTCACCTCGGGGTGAGGTATATGGGTAGCCAGACCCTCCTATTTCTCATAGCTACCCATAACTACGGACCCAAATGTGAACAACAACTACTTAGGGCTTACGTGCACTAAAGAAAAAATACTCCAGGTTACATCACAGTAAGCAGCCATCCCTGTGATACATACCTCCCATTAATTATGCAGCCATTAGTCACGTTACAGGTGGGAATGTTCATTTCTCGACTTTCAGTGAAAAGTGAGTACAAACTACATCTCTTGACTGGAGCACCTGTCTTTCATTATACAAAATAACCATTTATCTGGTTAACTTCTTTAATGCTTAAAGGGGTTATCCAGTTTTGATTTATTTTGCAAATGGCTCAGATTGCTTAATCCCTTTCCGACATCGGGCGTAAATATACCCCAATGTCGGACTCCCCCTGGAGTCTGCGCCTTTCCGGGCACACGTCAGCTGATTTATACAGCTGACATGTGCCCGCAACAGCCACGGGTGGAATTGCGGCTGTTAACCTGTTAAATGCCGCTGTCAATTTCTGATAGCAGTATTTAACTCATGCTTCTGGCAAGCGTGCCGAAAATCCTGCCCATCAGTGACCCCGTCACTTGATCGCGGGTCATTGATGGGTTGGGATGACCACCAGAGGTCTGCAGCAGACCTCTATGGTTGTCAATGCTGGATTGCTATGAGCACCGCCCGGTGGTCAGCACTCATAGCAAGTGAGCATTTCTGCTACATACAGGCGATCTGATCATCACCTGTATGTAGCATAGCCGATTGGATTATTGCAGCTTTTAGTCTTCGATGTAGACTACTGAAGCATGACAAAAGTTAAAAAAAAGTTGTTAAAAATATTAAAAAAATAAAAAAAATAAAAAATTAAAATCACCCCCTTTTGCCCTATTCAAAACAAAACAATAAATAAAATCAAACATACACATATTTGGTGTTACCGTGTTCAAAATCGCCCAATCTGTCAATACAAAAAAGAATTAACCCGATCGTTAAACGGCGTAACAAAAAAAAGTCAAAAATCCAGAATTACTTTTTTTGGTCTCTGCAACATTGCATTAAAATGCAATAACGAGCGATCAAAAGATCTTATCTGCACCAATCATTAAAAATGTTGGCTCAGCATGCAAAAAAATAAGCCCTCACCCAACCCAAGATCATGAAAAATGGAGATGGTACGGGTATCGGAAAATGGTGCAATTTTTTTTTTTCCCAAACTTTGGAATTTTTTTCCACCACTTAGATAAAGAAGAACCTATAAATGTTTGGTGTTTATGAACTCATAATGACCTTTAGAATCACAATGGCAGGTCAGTTTTAGCATTTAATGAACATGGTAAAAAAAAATAAAAAAACAACTGCAGGATTACACTTTTTTTGCAATTTCACAGCACTTGGAATTTTTTCCCGTTTTCCAGTACACAGTATGTTAAAATCAATGGTGTTTTTCAAAATTTCAACTTGTCCCTCAAAAAAACAAGCCCTCATATGGCCATTTTGACCAAAAAATAAAAAAGTTATGGCTCTGGGAAGAAGGGGAGCATAAAATGAAAACGCAAAAATGAAAATAAAATACCTCCTCGGTTGAGGTGTTAAATATACAAAAAAAGCTATTTGTCTTACCGATTCTTTGTCACTCCACTTCCAGTGATGCCAGAGTGTCCCACTGGTTTATTTGCTTTCTCTTCTGGCTGGGTGGAATAAATTATTACAAATTTATCAGTGACTGTTTATTTAGTAAATTCTTCACTTTGCTGAGAATAGTTTTCATTTTATTATGATTCAAATGGATTGAAGCTGCTTCAAATTTTACAAAAAAATATAAATTCTCCTGAAACTGATTTTTTTGCAATTCACTTTGTAAGAATTCATTAAAGTGGCTGCAAACTGGCTGTCATTTTGCTGAATTATAGTGGGTAAGGGAAAAAAATACTTTCCAAGTCCCACCAGCACTGCAGCCTGCTGTCTCATCCTCCAAGCCCTACAAGCTCTCTGCCTTACCTCATAACAAGTCATTGTCTTTGGCCTTATTCACAATGTGCTTCCAGCATCGAATAGGTCTCTAATGTCATTACACTTGTCAAAACATTGCAGTGTATTTTGTGACATCATGATTTTGTGACATGTATAAACTATGCCTGGGACATGAATTGTTGCAATATTGTGTGCGGCACATGATGTCTTCTTGACATTAGCATGTGCATCACATGAAATACAAACTAAGCCTCGGCAGATGTATTTCATAATGTCAAATATATATGATAAGGAACATCCAATATGTGTTGAAAAACTTCTATGTGGATTGCATTTTCCTGCCAAATTTGTGCTGAAGAAGTCAAATTTCGGCAGATTGACTCATCTTTCGCTTCCAGGGGTATTGCTAGTATTGCATAATGCTAAAAGAAAGTTATCCTAAAGGTAACATATGGAGCAAAATGATCTCTGTCATCTTTTTACCAATAGCTAATATCACTTCCCTTCACTCCTCCCTCTTTCATCTTACCATGGGCAAACACTATACTGATTAGACTATTGGAAATGATAGAACTTGGCAACACTATTCACAAATTTATCTCAACCCCAAATGTCTGTTATACTTATATTTTACTTAAAGGGAATCTGTCACCCTAAATTGGCGGGATATTTAAATGATGGCAGTCAGGTCAGATGGGCGGTGTTTTGGGTACTTGCCTTAACATGTTGTTCGCCGCTGTCTCCATTATTTCTGGGAATTGTAGTCGTTGCCCTCCATATAACGCACCTGCGCATTGCAATCTTGAATTGCGCATGCGCAGTATGCTTTGCCCGCAGATTGCAATGCGCAGGCGCGTTATCTGGAGGGCAACGACTACAATTCCCAGAAATAATGGAGACAGCGGCGAACAACACGTTAAGGCAAGTACCCAAAACACCGCCCATCTGACCTGACTGCCATCATTTAAATATCCCGCCAATTTAGGGTGACAGATTCCCTTTAATGCATTTTTTAAGAAACTGGTGATATCTGTTCCATTGCACAAACATTTGATTTTCAGTAACATGAAAAATGAAGCACTTGCTTGTTTTTACAAACACTTTGTAATTTTACCTAAAAAAATCAAGCCAATGAGATTTATAGGTAAAGAGATTTCAGTTAAGTCTATATTTTAAGTGTAAAATGATGATGATGATGATCAAATTAGGGATTTTTAAGCGAACCTGTCATCAGGGTTTTGCTAAATAAACAACAAGCATTGTCAGGTTGGCTGTTACACTGATTAAAATGACACCTGGTTTCAAGAAATCCGTCTTGTGGTTGTTCATATTTGTTTGCTGTTTTGAGTTAATAAGATGCTTGTGCTCTGGAGTGGACCTGTGGGCGAGTCTTTTTTGGTGCTCTGGCTTCATCTTTATCATTACGGCTTAAATGACAGGTCACTGAAGGTTCCTATTTTAAAGTTTACGCAGTTAATAGTGTGATCTTTGAAAAAAATAAATAACTCCAGCAAAATGCTGATAGATGCTACTGCATATGCACAGACGCCAAATGTCGGTAACAACCCAGCCAATCCACACCGGTAAAAAAATCAAACCATAGATGTCCATAAATTGTTATTTGTAATTAAAGTATTGAGCAAACTTACTGAAATCTATTTAATACTTCGTACAAAAGCAGAGATAACACGAAACACCCAACTGTTAATTATCAAGCAGAACTCAAAAAACTCAAAATATAATTGAGCAACAACAGAGAAAAAACAGTAAATGTGCTGTTTAAAATTATTTTTTTTCTTCATTGAAAAGAATAAATTAAAACACGTATTTCATTTAAATATTCCCAAAGGATGCATTGCCAGTTATGAATGGAAGAGCTACAAAAATGCTACACGTCACCATATACAATTAAAATGTTTCTAATTGATATTAAGTGGAACCAAGCCATTATCTTTTATTAGGTAAAGTGCTGCTCAAAGGGTTGCATAAAAATGTCAATAGAGAATCACAATAGACACTTACATTGGTGGCTCAGTTGCAATGTAGATACTCCACCGCCCCAACGCACGTTTCGTGATGTCACTTCCTCAGGAGGCGCCTGCGGAAGTAACATTGGCTTTCCCATATTTTCCATCTGCCCCAAACTGACATAACTTTACCAGCCAGGACTCTACAGAAATTAAAACAAAGATGCATCACCAGTACCGTCGCTATTTATTCCCAACCTCATCCTATTGATAGCCCAATGCTAAGCTGTTGCTGCTGTATGTGTCCCCATTACTGCCCCACCTGTGTATCACAAAACTACTAATTTTACTGCTCACACTGTAATGCCCACCACAGTGCCCCCACATATTGATGCCCACACTGTGCCCCTTACAAAGTAAATGCTTATTTTGTGCCTTCTATTTGGTAAAATCCCACCTTAGAAAATATGATGCCCAATGTTAGGGTTCGAGTTCCCGCTGCTGCACAAGGGGAG
>VIAB01032939.1:17651-30170 GCA_009801035.1 Oophaga pumilio | reverse complement strand
CAATATAATTTATTATTGTACACTCTAGTAAAATGGAACTTTTCACCATTAGTATATAGTATGAATAGGTTGGCTCCTCCAGAGCAATATCTACTCTATAAAGCTTTTTGCAGTTGACTAAGAAAGTTGGATCCAAAGTCTGGAAGACCCTGTATCAAAGCAGAATGTCCAAATATTGGCAAAAGCTTCAAAGTTTTAACTTGGTCTCCAAATTCTCCAGATCTCAATTCAATCAAACATCTGTGGCCAATCGCCTACTTTTAACAGCGCGTTAGAGATCCAGTGCCAAGCCTTAGCTGGGGCAAGACAGTTGCAGTTATGCCTGGGTCACACTATTTATTCTGGTGTAACACTGTACTGAATATTTTCCTTAACCTTATGACCTGTGTGTAAACATAATGAGTTTAATGTTTTGGGGGGATGTGGTGGAACTGCAATAAGAAAACTATAAACCAATTCTGTGGAGCAACAAGGCTAACATAGAAAAGTAATGTTTCTAGCTCTTGATTGAATCCATGCTGTGAACAGTCTAGGCTTTGCTGTGGGTCCATTATATTACTGCATGACATGTTTGAGGTTCTCTCGGTCTACTTTACTTTGTCAGGCATGTCCTATTTAAGTGATTTCTTGATTGAAAACAGGAGAGGCAGTAATCAGGCCTGGGTGTAGCTAGGAAATTTGAACTCAGCTTCCCAAGAATCTGATAAACCAGAGTTAATTTATATTTTAAGGGGGGATCAATCACTTTTGCACACAGGGCCCTGTAGGTTTGAATTTCTTTTCCCCTTAATAATTAAGACCTTCACTTAAAAACTGCATTTTTTGTTTACTTGTGTTATCTGTTTCTTATATTTACATTTGTTAGGTGGTCTGAAACAATTAAGTGTGACAAACATTCAAAAGAATAGGAAACCAGAAAGGGGGCAAACACTTTTTCATATAACTGTATATTGCTATTTACCATAGAACACTCTAGGGGCACTATCTGAATGGAGGTATTTACTATTAGGCACTCTTTAAATAGCAATTTATAATCTACATCATGTTTTGTCATTACAAAATGGTGATGTTATCCTACTCCGAACATTTAAAGTGGGTCTACAGAAACAGGCAAGAGTGGTCAACTGTGCTATCTCCATAATATCCATAAAAAATAAATGGGAGTTAGAGAAATGGTGAACCACAGAGAGCTACACTGTTTCTGTATCTCCAAAATTATGGAATCACCCATTAAGTGAAATGAAACACCACACCATTCCCATGAGAAATATGAATGTGTAAGGTTCTCCATAACAAGAGCTACTATTTTCAAGCTTCTTATTAATAACTAATCAGGGTTCATCCCAAGAAGAGGAAGAACCTATATTACCAAACTACCATAAAATTGTCCCAAAACGTTTTAATGAACATGACAAAAACGTCAAGATTTTGATTTGGTCTCCAAATTCTCCGAAACACTTGTGACCAACACCTTATTTCTTCCTACATGTGAAAGGTCCAAGGAGTAACACAGTCTGCTTGATATAAGTGGGTCACTGAAGGGGCAGACACAGACAGAAGAGGACCCCTGTGCAATAACTATATAGGGGCCCTTTGCAGTCCAATACTTCATCAATATGCAGTGGTGTCTGTGAGAGAAGCTGCTTGTGAAGTGAAAGTGGGCCTCCTTACTTCTTGGGCCCTTGCGTGGCCTCTTAGGTGCCACCAATGTTTTGCCCGATCCTAGGTCATACTATTTACATGGGTGTAATATCCTGCAGAATGTTTTACTCAACCATATGGCCCACATACAGAAAATGAACAGTTTAGACTGTTCTGTGAGTCTGAGTATTACCCAGAACTTTCAATGCACCTAATAAAAAATACACCAATGAAGAGCGTATGATAAATATCAATAAGGTACTTACATGGTGGCTTAGTAGTGGCTGCAACAGGCTTTGGTTTCACAGTAGAAGTTGGGCTGTCTCCAGATCTTTTGGGTGGTGTAAGTTCCTCTTTGGATCGCTTAGGAGTTTTGAAGTTTTCTGGAGGCTGCATTAGGGTGTCCTCTGCTTCAACATCTTCAAACATTTCAATGTTTCTCTTTATTCCAGATTTTTTCTGATCATTGTAATTAACAATTCTCTCATCCAAAACCATAGTAAACTGCCTTTTAGGATCATTTTGGTTTTGCACTGCATCTTCTCGAGAGTTTGCAAGAGCTTTGGCAGTTTCTGGAGGCTGCATCGGGGCATCCTCTTGTTCAATGTTTTCAAGCATTTCTACGTTTTTCTTCATTTTTGATTTTTTCTGCTCAGTGTAGGTAACCTTTCTCTCCTCCAAAACCGTAATTTCCTGCCTTACAGGATGTCTTTGGTTCTTCATTGCATCCTGTTGAGAGTTTGTGAATTTTCCAGCATTGGTTCTTTGTATGGACATATCTCCAGACTGTGGGTTGTTGTTCCCTAATACTGTGGAGAAATCATGTCAATTGTAAAGTTATTAGAGTTTATTCATTTGTTTTCTATTATTTTATGTTATTTTATGTTGTCTATTGAAAAAAATGTCAGTTTTAACAAATTCAGACAAAAATAAAAGAATAAAACCCGTTCACTGCTAAAATATATCCTAAATTTTTATAGTAACTTCTAAATCAAATATAGTAGTAAAAAGGGGTTGTCAAGCACTGCAAACGTACAAAATAATCTTTAAGTATTCTTTAAAATAATACAAGAAGTAATATTCACTTCATAATTCCTTGTCACTTCTATTCCAACATTGATTGGGTTCCATGCCAATATTCGCATTTAGTGATTGGTCCAGATGGGCGTGTGACTGAAGCCCATCATTGGCTGCAGCAGTAAATAATGGGGGCAGCAATTAAACAAGAGGTAATTTTTTTTTATTATTTTTAAGCATTCTGATGATTTTTGCTTTATTTTTATTAAATGGCAAATGGCATAGTACAAATATATAAACTAGGATAAGCCAATGATTTCAAGTCCAAATCTTGATGAGCTTTGGTAAAAACAGAGATTAGCTGAACATTCAAACATGGAGATATACTATCCTGGTAAGCTTTGCCCTTAACGATGTAATAATATATATTCGATGTCAGTTTGTGTTCTGTTTTGTGTCAAGGGCATTTCCATATTGTTTTTTCCACATATTCGATTCTTTTCTATTATTTTCTTTAATAAATTATCTATAAGAGATAAAAATGATCTCATCATTGAGGATCTGATCACGGAAATCACCACTGACCACGAGAACGGGATTCCAAAGACAACCCCTTGAACAGAAAAGGTGGTCACATTGGCGCATGAAACTGGAGCACTCGAGAATTCCCATTCTTCTGGATAGGTGATAACTCCTTTTAATAATTACTAATATTACTAATTTGGGTATTTTATTTTATTTTTATTATTGATATTCGTAACAGATGTGTTGACACATCATTAATCATATATCACATCCATTTTTCTGGCTGCCTCTTTGTGGCACCATCTACATGCCTGGTAACTGTCCATGAATCATCGTGACTGTCCTAAATTAGTAGCCTTGGTACAAAATGCAGATGTGAGATGTGAGATACTCTCAATCTTACCTGTCCTTTAATGACTGCTAAGTCATGGGATAATTGTTGAGGGCCTGGACTGCAATCGTCCAGAAGGAAGGACGGCCATGATTGTTTTCAACTAAATGTGCATCATTGGGACGCAAATAAAATTTAAACTATGGTGGAACAGAAAGCCATTAGCTCCAATCTCCCATCAATTCGTTTAGGAGGCCATCCACCCTTTCGAAGGTCTGGAGCAGAGGACAAGAACATCTTATCACATTGCACCGGCTCTGCTGGTCTAAGCTTGGAAGAAGATCCAGCATGTTGTCTCAGTGAGGACAGGTGAGATGTAGGGTTTTTAAGTACAAAGGGTGCATTGGTGTAGAAGGACAGCTAAATTTGACTTCTTTTAGGGAAAGGGATAATTAATATAAGGACCACTGTATGGGGGCGCTATTAATGATAGGTTTAAGTAATATGAGGAAGACTATTGTGTAGGGGCACCATTAATTGAGGACAGAATTAATATACTGTAAAGTCTTCTGTGTGGGGTGCAATATTAAGGAAATTAATATGAAGCCTTCTGCTTGGGGGCACTTTTAACGGGGGACAGAAATAGCATGATAACTTCCATGTGTGGGCATTATTAATGGAAGGTGAATTAAATATAGGAATTTGTTTGTAGGGACAATTTTAAAGGAGGCGAGAATTAATATGCGGGCCTCTGTGTGCGGGCACTATTAATGGATGGGGAAATTAAGATGAGGATGCTATGTGTGGGCGCTATTAATGGAAGGTGGAATTACTTTATGGGGGCACTATTAATGGAGGGGAGATTTGCCATGATGATTATTTTTTTAGAGGCTTTGTTAATGGAAGAGATTTTAAAAATAGGACTACTGTGTTGGGTCCCTAGTACTAACCTTTCTTAAAAATGCTTAAAAATGGGACATTACTACTCTATGGGGCACAAAAAGAGATGTTACTATGTATGTATTATGTATGTGGACTCATACAGTACTTGAATGAAAGACATAAAGGGGGATGCCGCTACTGTGGGGGCACAAGTTGGACATTGTTGCTAATTAGTAGAAAAAAGGGAGGCTTTGTTACTACATGGGTGCACAAAGAGGAATGTTGTGAGGTCAGAAAAACAGGCATTATTGCTGTATGGGGAGCTGCAAAAGGGGCTTTATTACATTGTGGCCACAAAGTGGGATATCACTATTGTGTTCGGCCCTATGAGAGAGATATTATTATACATAGAAAATTATCATTTAGCTTAATTTTCTGGAGTTATTTAGAATTTGTTTTGTATTTGTTTAGAAGGACAAACATATTTTTATAGACTCTAACAACAGTACTGGGGCTATAGTAAAAAGAGACCAAAAATTGAGCTTCCAAAAGCACTGCGAAGGTGCAAGGATGAGCTTATAACGTTTAAAAGAAACTTTAAAATTTTTGAGCTATGCATTGACAGAGCCGGTCCAGCAAGTATTTTTTATTTTCTCCAAAAAAGTCTTACTAGCCCACCAGGTCAGCCCATGATTTCGAGGATTCACAGCCAACTTATCTCATTATATTGATTTCTTTTTACAACACTATGTTATTAAGTTACCTTCTCACATTCGAGATTCCTCTCTTTTTATCTCTGAATTAAAAGGATTGGAACTGCCACAAAACTATTCATTTTACACGTTGGATGTTATTCCTGTAGTGCTGCTGCAGTGCAATATAGCGCAACCTCCACCAACACTGAGCAGTAACACAGGTGTCACAGGTAACGAAAGAGTGGTCAGACAAGCCGAAGTCAGAAACCGTCAGGAGCAGAAGTACCAAAGGTCACAGAAATGCACGTAGTCAGAGACAAGCCAGAAGTCAGAGCCTAATGAGAACGTGGTATCCAAAAAGTGAGAGGTAAGACATAGTTGGAGTACAAGCCAGTGAGTCAAAGTCAGGGAAATGCGGTATCAGGGATGGAAAATAAGAGGCGGGGTTCAGAGATCAGGCTGAGTCATACACAGTAAGGAAACCACCCGATGCACACTAAGTCAGGGATAGGGAACGGGTCACACACAAATACGGAAAGTCAGAGGCAGGAGGATCACTAGGGTATACGGGTCAGCTGCTCTCACCTGGAAGCATGAACTATAGCTGATGCTGGCCAGCAGGCTGCGGAGGACTGAAATAGCCCAGCCAGCTCCAAAGCGAGGCAGAGGGGATTAACCCTCGCATGACCAGTCCAGAGAGAAGATAGCAGAAAACAAACCCTGGACTGGATCATGACAATTCCAACATTAAACATGAAATGGGTTTCAAGGCCATTGAAGATTGTTTAAACCAATTTGAATCATTGCTTGGCAGCCAAGCTAATTTTTTGTTGGATGGCATCAGATTTGTGTTGGAGCACAATATTTTTTCATTCGAGTGTGTGGTCTACCAGCAGGCGAAAGGCTGTGTGATGGGTGCACGATTGGCGCCCAGTTATGTCAACTTATTTATGGGCCTGTTTGAGTCTGTTCCCATCACTGCCAGTGGGTCACATCTTCTTTTATAGAAGGTATATAGATGACCTATTTTTATGTGGACTGGGACTCCTGAGAGTATAGTGCTGATGAAAAAGAATGGGTAACGTTACTGCTCTTCACAGTCGCTGTGTCTTGCGGAGTGCAGAGTAATCCGGAAGCGGCTGCTGCTCAAAGCTTATGCAACCTCTGAATTAGTCTCCATAGGCATTGGACGATGGACTCGTGAAATCTCATGCGAAGCGCTGGATTGGTGAATTGGTGAACAAGGGACAGTGTCTTGTTTTTATTTATCTCTTTTTATGTTTTTCAGGTTTCCATTTGTGGACTATGCTGGATTCCCTAGACTACGTCGGATTCCCTGGACTATGAGGGACCTGCATGTTTTTTTGATTTTTTTTAATGGTGAACCAGGGAAAAGGTCGTGGAGTGTTTTTTTTTTAAATAAAAGTAAAAAAAACAAACACAAAAATAGTTTTAATACTGGGTTAGTAATGGGGTTGTCTTATTGACACCTCTCCATTACTAACACCAGGGCTTGATGTCAGCTGTGTTTTTGGGCAATCCACAGCTGACATCAATCCTAAGCACCATTATCCCAATTGCCACAGCACCAGGCCAATCCAGAAGAGTGAAGACGAAGCGCTAGTCTTAGAGTATCTCATGTGATGCTCCACTTCTAGGGCGGTTGAGGGCAGATGGCTGTCTGCTTTACCTTCACTGGTTTCATAAAATTGAGGAGACCCCACTTTGCTTTTTACTTTATTAATTAATTTAAACAAGTCTAAAAAGCTGTAGAATAAACTCCATGTGAAAGGCATCAATGGGTGCACGTTTACAATATATACCGGTGGTTGTAACATTATATATCTTGTGGTGTAGTGACCCATGCTGCAGCTAGGGGGCGCTGTATATGCTTCTCAAGTTATTGATGGAGGCGGGATTTGGATGAAAAGACAGTCCCTGGCATGGTTGTAAATGGCAGGTATGTGTCGCAGAGCTCCTCTGCGCTGTAAGCTAGGAATGTTGTTCTGGAACTTGTAGTCCTACAAGAGTTCTGTTTATTGTCTAGGGTGCCTTACAGGTTTAGCTTCTGAGCTGGGTGGGACTGACTAACCACACATACACCGCCCACACGTGGTTGTGAGTTTGTGAAGGACCTGTGATGAGGTCATGAACATGTGACCAGACCATGTGCTCCATACCTCACCTGTGGGAGTGGCTACAGGTATGTAAGGAAGGGTTTGGCACATGGTGTGGAGAGGAGTCTGGGAGAAGTCTGTCTGAGACTGTGTTGAGACTGAGTCTGTGTGGAGTGTTGGGAGTCTGTCAGGCTGAACAAAGCTCCCTGACGTCCAGGCTGGACGTTGCACAGACTAGGAAGCAGTCCTGGCCAGTCTGAGCCAGCAAGAAGAAGACGGTCTTGAAAACCGTGAGAGATATGGATCGGGGTCCGTTAGAGGTGTGTGTTGGACGCCTCTGAGGTGAAGAGGTGTCTCAGAATCTGCGACACCAACAGGTAACGGACAGGGGTCCGTGTGGTACTGACCGGGGTCAGGAGGACTGTGTTTTGTGTAAATCATGCTGTATACTGGTGAATAATAAACCAAATGAACTGTTGTTTTAACCCTGAGCGTGCCAGTGATTGCCTCTAAGACCAGCAAAGCGAGTGATCCCCATTCACACACAGTGTGGATCGTCACAATTGGTGTTGGAATGCTGGCAGCGGCCCAGGGAGCACATGTGCAGGTTTTTTTTTTCTGTGAATCAGCAAGTCCATGAATTTTTTTTTCTTTTTCAACTTGCTGTGGCTCGGCGGGGCTGAAGACGTCTGGCTGTAACTCGGCGGGGTTACGAAGGTTGCTGTGGATCGGCGGGCCCACGAAGTCAGCGGTGCGGAGCCATGTAGAGACTTGTGGTAGCGGGAGCTACAGTGACTGTTGCAGCAAGAAGTTCTGTAGCAGCAGGAGCTACAGTAACAGCCACAGTGGCTTGTGAGCAGCATCTGGAGGTGTCGGTGGTTTGTGGCTGCAAGGCCGTGGCAGTGCCAGCAGGAGCTGGTGAAGAGGACAGTGTGAACCAGGTCACACAAACTCTTAAATGGCCAGTACAAGCCCCGAAAGACATAAACTGTACAGTTTTAACTGGGGCCTAAGAAAGCCATGAGGGAGTCCACGGGGTGTATCCCAGTGCGGGGTGGTGTCCCTAAAAGGGGTGGTGGCCTGAAAGGGGCGGTAACCCAAGCAGGGGTGGTCGCAAAAAAGGGGGCGAAGCATCCCGACGTTAAAAGGGTGGTGCAGACGAACTGTTGCCTGGGGCAAATGTAATATGTGTGTCCAGTCTGCCTTATGAACTACCCACTCAGTACAATGTCATGGGAGTGTGCCCTACAGATAAATAATGAAGAGTTGGTGGGTTTGGTCGACTCAGGGAGCCCGGTGACTGTAGTGAGGGTTGCACCTGATGGATTTCAAATACCCGGTAGAAAGGTCGGGGTCACCTGCATCCATGGGGACTCCAAGGATTATCCCGTGGCCAGGGTAATCTTTGAGACAGGCTGGGACATTGCGGGACAGGATGTCGCTACAGTCCCAAATTTGTCTTCTCCAGTGGTTATAGGTCGGGACTCTAAACTGTTCTCCGACTTGTGGGAGAGGGGAGTTCCTCTACAGCAGGAGGAGGGAGGCTTCTCTACTGTTGGGGTGGCAGGCATTGGAACAATGAGGCCTCCCAAAGTGGAAGGGTCTGACCAACTCGGTGACTTAGCAAAGTGGTCCGACACCTGTCTAAGTGGGGATTTGTTGTTCCAGGATGACAGGGGAGTGGGGGTGACTCCTATGCAGACTGTGACTCGACCGCAAGGGAAAGCAAGTGCAGTAAGGTGGAGCCGAGTAAAAATGGCAGATCTTCCTCTCGTTTCAGGGGTCGCAGAAAGGCGGGACAGGCTACACTTTCTAAGAAGAGAAATGATGAGGAAGAGTCAGGGTCAGGTACAGATCAGGTTACTGTCCTGGATAAGGAGGCCACTTTATCTCTGACAAATCCCAGCACAGAGGTAGGGCTGGAATTAGAACAGACCTGTAGTAGACCCACATCTGCAATGCCCAGATAGAGTGAAATGGCGCAGTGTGAAGAAGACTCCAGAGTACCAGACGCTGAAGAGCTGGAGTTCTCTAAAGTTATCGAGAGTCGAGAGAGAGTTGAACTGGCGGATGCTGGAACAGGTGAAGCTCTGAAGTGGCAGAGTGTGAGTGGGCAAGAGAGCCCATCTGAAATTTAATTAAAGACGTGATGGTGTGACATGTGCTGGCTAAAAGAGAGCAGGACCATGAGATAGAGCTGCTTAAAGAGACAGTGATAGAGACAGTCAAGTGAGAAAGGGTCCTAAGACAAGTGATTGAGCACAGAGTGGAGGAGCTGAAGAAGGAAGTCTCTAAGCTCAGAGGTCATCTGTCAGCGTGTCAGTCTATGAACAAGGCTCTATTGAAAGATACGGATGTGCTCAGAGAGGCCCAAGAGAAGCATCAGCAGGAGCTTCTCCGGAGAGAGGAGGAGCGTCGCTGCTTGGCAGAGGAGCTAGATAAAGTTCTCCAAGAGCTCAAGATAGAGAAGGAGGCTAATGCCAAGCTCCAGAAATACACAGATGACCGATAAATTGAACTCTCGTGCTCTCGTGATCGGATTGCAATGAAGGAGAGTGAGCTGGAGAGGCTGACCAAAGAAGGGGCCTCGACGGAGAAAGAAATCCAGCAAGGGAAGTGCCACACAGATGGCCACACCAGAAATGTTGATGTCTTGGAAAACTGAGCTGACGCTCAGGACGAGGAGGTCCAACAGCATGTTCAAGAAGAGGAGACTTCGCTTTTCAAGTCTATAATAGATATACCCGAAGACATGCGAGAAGCATGTGCCATTGAGGATGTGCATGAGGCCTTCAGAAAGGCAATAGAAGCATGTAGTGTGAACTGGGCACCAGAGACAAAGCAGTTGGTTATACTGTCAACTAGAGAAGTCACAGTGAAGAGGGTGGCTGTCCTGAGAGAAATGCGTCTACAATGCCTCCGAGCGAAACAGATGATCATGCGGAGGAATAAGGAAGCTGTTCAATGTCTGGAGCAAGCAAGAAAAGCTCAAAGTCGGCTTGGATTGGTAGAAGACATCATTCAAGTGCCCAGAGGTCTGGTGAGGAAAGTCATCAGAAGACTTGGGAAAGTGATGCAGGAGATAGTGAATAGGTCCGGTGTGATGAGAGTGAGGATACCGGCTGATGACGAAACCCAGGTGATGAGTGAAGAGGGGATGGTTCCATTCCTCGTTGTCGTATCCATGGAGAGTCTTGGGAATATCCGGATGCTCCTGGAGTATCGCATGTCGTACCTGAAAGAAGTAGAGCAGCTAAGAATTGAAAGAGAGCAGGTCAACAGGAAATGGGAAGAAGACGGCCGCCACCTTCAACTCGTGGTATAGAGAGGCAAAAAGGTGCGCGTAAGACTGGAAGTCCTCAAGCTGGAGCTAATAGAGGACATAGGGACAGAGTGAAGAACTGCTCTCTGTGCAATAAAGACCATGGGAGAAATGGCCAGCAGAGAGATAACAGAAGGTGGCCTAATGGAAGAGGTAGAAGCAGTGATGCCTCGGTTAGCTCAGGGCTGAGTGACCTAAGCAGGAGACCCTGTAGTGGACGAAAGGACAAAGAGTCAGACCAGACACGACGTATGGGTGCAAGGGAATTGTGATGCCGTACTGACCACTGGGGATGCGGGCGTTCTGACAAGGAGGCATCTCTATCAAAGGACGTGACGGAGTTGGATGACGGACGCCTACCAAAGGGTCAGTAGCAGGGCCCGACTTTGACAGATGGTTTGACTGGCAGAGACGATCGAGAAGGATCTCTGGTCGTGTAATAAGTGTTCATCCCCACAAGTTTGAACAGAGAGGGGAGGTATGTGGTGTAGTGACCTATGCTGCAGCTAGGGGGCGCTGTATATGCTCCTTAAGTTATGGATGGAGGCTGGATTTGGATGAAAAGACAGTCCCTGGTATGGTTGTAAATGGCAGGTATGTGTCGCAGAGCTCCTCTGCGCTGTAAGCCAGGAATGTTGTACTGGGACTTGTAGTCCTACAAGAGTTCTGTTTATTGTCTAGGGTGGCTTACAGGTTTAGCTTGTGAGCTGGGTGGGACTGGCTAACCACACATACACCGCCCACACGTGGTTGTGAGTTTGTTAAGGACCTGTGATGAGATCATGAACATGTGACCAGACCATGTGCTTCATACCTCACCTGTGGGAGTGGCTACAGCCGAGACTGTGTTGAGACTGAGTCTTTGTGGAGTGTTGAGAGTCTGTCAGACTGGGAAGCAGTCCTGGCCAGTCTGAGCCAGCAAGAAGAAGACGGTCTTGAAAACCGTGAGAGATATGGATCGGGGTCCGTGAGAGATGTGTGTTGGACGCCTCTGAGGTGAAGCGGTGTCTCAGAACCTGCAACACCAACAGGTAACGGACAGGGGTCCGTGTGGTACTGACCGGGGTCAGGAGGACTGTGTTTTGTGTAAATAATGCTGTATACTAGTGAAGAATAAACCAAATGAACTGTTGTTTTAACCCTGAGCATGCCAGTGTTTGCCTCTAAGACCAGCAAAGCGAGTGATCCCTGTCCACACACAGTGTGGATCGTCACAATCTGCAGGATATCTATCTATCTACTGTCTATCCATTAACAATTATCTATCTATTATCAATCTATTATCTATGTATTATCTATCATATATCTATTATCTATCTATTAGCTATCTATCATCCATCTATTATCTATCTGTCTATCTACTATCCATTATCTATGTATCTATTTATCTAGAAAATCAGAAAAAAACAGGCAGCACTTCAAAAATTAAAGTGAAAAACCGTGGCTTTACTTATCCATTAGCAGTAACATTTCGGCAGATTTCTCTGCCTTTCTCAAGCTTGAGAAAGCTGATTATCTATTTTGGAGATTTGAACATCACCTTAACAGGTTTTATTGCACCCAGCTTCTTTTGGTAGTGCTGCCAAATTTAATTAATAATCTATTTATTTATCTATCCATTTATTATCTAGCTATTATCTATCTGTCTAGTATCTATCTATCTATTATCTATCTACAGTGAGTGAAATAAGTATTTGATCCCTTGCTGATTTTGTAAGTTTGTCCACTGACAAAGACATGAACAGTCTATAATTTCAAGGGTAGGTTAATTTTAACATTGAGCGATAGAATATCATAAATAAAACCCAGAAAATCACATTGTATAAATTATATAAATGCCTTTGCATTTTGCAGTGAGAAATAAGTATTTGATCCCCTACCAACCATTAAGAGTTCTGGCTCCTACAGACCAGTTAGACGCTCCTAATCAATTTTTTACCTGCAATAAAGACAGATGTCTTACATAGTCACCTTTATAAAATACTCCTG
>VIAB01032933.1:0-14849 GCA_009801035.1 Oophaga pumilio | reverse complement strand
AATTGTGTCACTGTCCAAATATTTCTGGCCCTGACTGTACAGCAGGGAGCCAGCGGTCAATCAGCATGAAATCAACAGTCATGCCCCATCATCAGAGCAGAGAGATTGAGAAGCAGCTGCTCTGTTGCTTTGATGTCACCAGAGGCCATAGAATCACCAACAGTAGTGATATGTGACAGCTCTGAGTCGACAGAGATAGGCGCCAGACACAACAGGCAACTAGATGGCAACTAACTGCCATTAAATTTTTAGGGCAATAAGAAAAAAAATAAAATAGTCCCAGATAACTTCTTTAAATTTATTTTAAATGAGAGCGTTGCAAAAGAAGAGTAAACATAATTAGCGGCGGTAAATTTAAAGAACACTTTTTATTTTAATTGGATATCATAGGTGTCTACATTATACAAGCAAAATACCTTGAATCCAATTTTTTAAGTTTCTTATTCTTATCCTTCAGAGTTTTAAATGTCATATCAGCAGACCACAGTCTTCTTTTTACATGTTCAGTATTTTTCTTTATTTTAGTTTCTTTTGATCATTTAACTAGCCAAACTATTTTTATCTGAATAATAATAGAGATACTACACACATATGCATGTACACTAGATGATGAAATTGATATTTTAAAATAAACTAAACTGTTCCAATTTTGTGCTGAATGTACTCACAGCAGAGGGAATGCGAGCATCATTGCCCATCTCAAGATGCAGTTTCTGTCATCGGTCTACACAGACGATCAGGAGCAGATTGAAGACATTCTCAGACAAGGTCTGGCATCCTCGCTCAGTGATCAGCCCATTCCAGTATACACATATGGGAATATCTCTTCTGCTGTACTTGCTGGTAAGTCTCCTTGTACCGTTCCCTTACATCCTACTAACAGTAAAATAGTAGGGTAATAATGCCTCTGTGTTCCTGGGGAACACATTGCGACCCTCACATATGACACCGGTCACTGCCTCACACAACCCAAAACATCCAAATGACCAAAAGTTCACATACCCCATTTCTTAATACCCTGTATTGCACCCTCTAACATCAATGACAGCTTGAAGTCTTTTGTGGTAGTTGGGGATGAGGTTCTTTATTTTCTCAGATGGTAAAGCTGCCCACTCTTCTTGGAAAAAAGCCTCCAGTTCCTGTATATTCCTGGCCTGTCTAGCACGAACAGCACGCTTGAGATCTCCCCAGAGTGACTCAATTATATTGAGGTCAGGACTGAGATGGCCACTCCGAACCTTCAGTTTGTTCTGCTGTAGCCAATGACAGGTCGACTTGACCTTGTGTTTTGGATTGTTGTCATGTTGGAACATCCAAGTACATCTCATGCACAGCTTCCAGGCTGATGATTGAAAATTTGCCTTCAGTATTTGCTGATTACGTGCTGCATTCATCTTTCCTTCAACTTTGACCAACTTTCCTGTGCCTTTGTTTCTCACACATCCCCAAAACATCAGCGATCCACCTCTGTGCTTTACAGTAGGAATGGTGTTCCTTTCATCATAGGCCTTGTTGACCTCTCTCCAAATGTAATGTTTATGGTTGTGGCCAAAAAGTTCAATGTTGGTCTCATCACTCCAAATTACCTTGTTCCAGACATTTTGAGGCTTGTCTCTGTGCTGTTTTGTGTATTGCAGGACTGATCCTTTATGGCATTTACACAGTAATGGCTTTTTTTCTGGTGACTCAACCATGCAGCCCATTTTTCTTCAAGTGGCTTCTTATTGTGCATCTTGAAACAGCCACACTGCTAGTTTTCAGACAGTGCAGTATTTCAGCTGATGTTATTTGTGGGTTTTTCTTTGCATCCCAAACAATTTTCCTGGCAGTTGCGGGCAAAATTTTTGTTGGTCTACCTGACCGTGGTTTTGTTTTTACAGAGCCCCTGATTTTCCATTTGTTAATCACAGTTTGATTGGCATTATCAATTCCTTGGATATCTTTTTGTATCCCTTTAATGTTTTATACAGTTTAACTACCTTTTCCTGTAGATCCGTTGACAATTCTTTTGCTTTCCCCATAACGCACAATCCAGAAACATCAGTGGCTGGATGAAAGATGCAAGAGTCTGTCTGGATCCCAGAAACTCACTTAGCTTTTATGCACACACACACTGATTACAAACAGGTCACAGGTGAGGAGGTTACCTTTAGTAGCCATTCAAACCCACTTGAGTCAACTTCTGTGCATGTTATCAGGCCAAAATCACCAGGGTATGTAAACTTTTAATCAGGGTCATTTGGATGTTTTGGGTTGTCATTATGATTTGTAAAGAGATAACACAGTATTTTGACAATAAATGGCTTCACCCAACCACTAACCATGAGTAGAGAAAAAGTTTTGGTGTTATCATTCATATTCTCTAAAAAAAGGACAAAAAAGCAAAAATTCTGCCGGGGTATGTAAACTTTTGAGAACAACTCTATATATGGATTGCTGGAAAGTGGAAATAAGATGTTTAAGGTGATGGCTTTAGTTTATATTTGGAAAACCTAGTGACAGGTTCCCTTAAAGATCAAAATCGTACTAAAGTCTTTCTCCTTTTGATTTTGTGAAGACTGATTCCACTAGATCAGCACTTCATGATCTGTGAGAAGTTTGATCCCATTGAATAAAATTTGCAGTGCAGCTTCCTGGAACTCACACAAAGCTTTCATAAGTCACTCTAGACTGGACTCTCATTTTTCAGAAGACGTGTCCCTGAGGCATTTTCCAAAACGACCTTCCCTCTTCTCGGTCTAAGGCTGGAGTTACAATACGGACGAGTACTATGAAAGAAAAAATCGCATAGCACTCGGACCAATGTTAATCTATGGGGCAGGTCTCATCATCCAATTCTTTATCGTCTGTATTATACGTGCGAGAGAAATTGCAGCATGCCGCAATTTGCAGTGTATATCGGCCGAGTCTCGCCAATGCAAGTCTATGGGTGTGAGAAAAAAACAGACACCACATGGACATATCACATGGACACCACATGGACACATCAGTGTGACTTGCGAGAAATACGCACACATTTTCTTCATTACAGCCCATTGAGCCATTAAATTCAAAGGTGAAAAGCAGTGAGAAATGAAAAGCCATACAGATGTCACACGGATACTTAGATGCGAGGAAATCGCATCATCTCATTGAAAACGGATTACATACGGATCACCATACGGAGAACATTTGTGCGATTCTCGGCAGACAAAATCGGACAGATTTTTTATACGTTGTGTCTGACTCCAGCCTAAGAAAAAAAATCTAACATTTGCAGATTGCCCGATAGCATAACATTGGTACAGATGCGATCCGATGTTTTGTCTGATCACGCAAGGACTACTAATACGACCATGTGCATGAGTCCTTAGAGTAAAACATAGTGGGTGGGGATAGGTTAGTATTTATACTAAGCGGGAAGTTTCTTAATTAATTGAATATTCCATCTGTTCTACCAGTCCATTATTGTGCTGTTGATAGGACCAAGGGAAAATAGATTAACGTTAGAAATCATAACTTGGGCTTCGTTTACCAATGGAAACCTGATCTTGTCCATCGCAAGCAATCAGAGCCCAGCTTTCTTTTCTTTGCTCTGGTAGAATGAAAACTGTGCTGGGATTTACTGTGCAGATCTTTCTGCCCTGGTTATGTGATGGACACACAAGGGCTCAAATCGTCTTCTACCGAGCCGTCATCCCGTGTGTCCCTCTCGTGACCAGAATACATATTTAGACTGGCTTCACTTGTTCCAGCACACATCCATGTGTCATGGGCCCATCACAGACCATGATTTACAGAGCGGCTGCCAGTCTCATATACAGTGGGTACGGAAAGTATTCCGACCCCTTTAAATTTTTGAGTCTTTGTTTCATTGCAGCCATTTGGTAAATTCAAAAAAGTTAATTTTTTTCTCATTAATGTACACTCTGCACCCCATCCTGACTGAAAAAAGAACAGAAATGTAGATATTTTTGCAAATTTATTAAAAAAAGAAAAACTGAAATATCACATGGTCATAAGTAGTCAGACCCTTTGCTCAGACACTCATATTTAAGTCACATGCTGTCCATTTCTGTCAGATTTGGCTGCAGCCGCCGAGAAGCGGCCCAGCCCATAATCGCCTCCACGCTAACCGACCACCATGGCATGGGGCGGGTGTCCCCCGGGGATGCAATATGGACCCTCCATACCGCAGAGGGGGACCTGGGCCTACACAAACTATGGAAGGGTAGAGACCGGGGTTCTGTGGCAGCTGAGCATGTGGACAAGGAAGAGACACGTAGAACTTGATTACACCGCACAACTTCAGGTATAGGGAAGTAAAGTTTACTAAAGTAAATAAGAGAAGACACACAGTACATAAATCAAACATGACTATGCAAGGCTCCCGATTCAACACCTTCCAGAAGGGTATCACCCAGAGGACTCCAAGGTACCAACAGATCACCGCGGCACACATAGGTGGGACATCAGGACACATGCATGACATCAGGGTACACGAGGTCATCAGAACGTAGACAGGACACATGAGGACATCAGAATCATGAACTCAGGAACACGAACTGGATCTCAGGAACATGGACCGGATCTCAGGAACACGGACCGGACGTCAGGAAACTGGACGTCAGGAACACAGCCTGGATCTCAGGAACACGGACTGGATCTCAGGAACATGGAATCAGGAACATGAAATCAGGAACATGGAATCAGGAACACGGAATCAGGAACATGGAATCAGGAACACGGACCAGACATCAGGAACACGGACTGGACATCAGGAACACGGACTGGACATCAGGAACACGGACACAGGAACACGGACTCAGGAACATGGACTGGACATCAGGAACAAGGACACTGGAAAACGGACTGGACATCAGGAACATGGACACCGAAACACGGGCTGGATCTCAGGAACATCAGAACACTGGCATCGGACTCCGGACATCTGGCAACGATCGACAGGTTCCGGACATCGGCCTGCGGACATCAGGCTCCGGACATGAGGCTGCAGTATCAGGCTCAGGACATCTGGCAACGATCGGCAGGCTCCGGACAACAGGCAGGGAAGGATCGGATCCGGACATCTGGAAGCGATCTAAAAAGGAACCCAAGCGGTCTGGTGCAAGCCCCGCCAGGCTCTGCTGGAGCCGGCCGGGGATTGCATCAAAAACAAACTGAGCACAGATTAACAGAAACTCAGCACACCCACACCGGACTCCTCCTTCCAAGATGAACCCAGGCTGTATCAAAGGAAGTCAGTTAGCAAAAGATCACAGTCACTGGGCACAGGGTTCAGGACACAGAAGGATTCAGGAACATAACACAGCAGACAGTTCAGACAGTCAGGTACAGGACAGGTACAGGATCAAGGATTCAAGCCTGGAATTACCGCCTCCAGGATAAGCGAGCCTGGAATTACCGCCTCCAGGACAGGCGCAGGGACGGGTACAGGATCAGGGATTCAAACCTAGAATTACCGCCTCCAGGATAGGCGAAGGGACGGGTACAGGATCAGGGATTCAAGCCTAGAATTTCCGCCTCCAGGATAGGCGAGCCTGGAATTACCACCTCCAGGATAGGCGCAGGGACATGTACAGGAACACACAACACACATGGCAAGATTCAGAAGCTATGTGAGTAGCTAAGGCCCCGCCCACAGGCAGGGAGCCTTTATATATGAGCTGCCCCTCAGCAATTGGCTGGGGACAGCATTTCAAGTACACACACTAACCCTGATAAAAGCAGGGCAGGTGTGGCCCGCCACCCTATGCAGCCATACACAATTCAGCAAAGCAAGGGCACCTGGAAATGGCTGCAGGCCAAACACACGTAGCAAGTCATGCACCACTGCAAAGGACCTTGACCCACGGCCAGCCTCCACAGCAATAGCCAGGGACCGCACATGTGGGTGGTCATGCAGCGCAGCGGAGACACCCACGCATGCACGGCCACGCAGCGGAGCTGGGAACTGAGCATCATCCATACAGGTAACGGATAACAGTATCCCAGCTCAATTAAGGGGAAAAGGAGCACAGGCATGCATTGTCACGCCGACAACCAAGTACCGACAGAACAGCGTGACAATTTCCTTGTGATCCTCCTTGAGATGGTTCTACTCCTTCATTGGAGTCCAGCTGTGTTTAATTAAACTGATAGGACTTGGCCTCCATAATCCTTAAATGGAAGAAGTTTGGGATCACCAGAAGTCTTACTAGACCTGGCTGTCTAGCCAAACTGAGCAATTGTAGAAGAACATCCTTGGTGAGAGTGTAAGGGGTGTACAAGGACTAGTTTGTGCCCCCACTCCACTTGCCTGTGTTTCTACGTCCCTGAGAAGCTGGTACTTTTAATATGTCTTATAATGCTGCTATATTGTGTATATCTGATATATCTTATGTGTATTGTAATATTGCTATGCTGTGTACCCTTGTATTGTATAAATATAGGGAAAGTATGGGATGTAGCTAGTTGTAGGATTTAGATTAGCCCACTAGAGGGGGCACAATAGAATAGAATAGGAATAAGTTAGGCCAATAGGCTTTAGTTAGGAGGGGCCAACTGGGTGTAAGCTAGTGAGCTTTCTGGGTTTTAAACAATAGGGCCTGAGAGCCCGGACAAGGCTGTTGTGCCTCACAACATTGAAGCTGAAGAGCCCAATTCGTCTAGGGCCTAGAAGCTAAAGGTCACCCGGGAGGTGGAGGAATACAGGGCAGCATCAACATGGTGGCAGCTAATTACGTGGGATCAACTCCAAATGTCCGGAGTGAAATAGACAGGGGACTCCTGAAGCGAGTTAGGCTGGCCAGACAGAGCGCTGTGGGACCGAAGGCGACGGTACGACCCTGAGATATTCCTGAAGGAGTGAGGGACAGCGCAGGGAAAGGAAAAGCTATACTTTGTGAAGAATCTTGCGCTGTGCCTGTGACTGAACTGGATGAGCTGTGTAAAGATCTGAGTAAAGTTGATTTATTAAAAAGGGATCCGGACTCTGCCTGTCATTGTGTGCAGATGAAAGGGAAGAAGCCCTGGCAGATTAGAGAGGACCCTGATGGGCAGGAGAGCGGACTAAAAGGTACGCTACAACAGAGACAATGTATTTATGTGTCTGGAGGCCAGGGTGCGACAAAGCAGCCACCATTAGCCACGACTACAGCCCTGGCCCACGTTACAAGAGAGGTATAAAAGAACCCCAAGATCACAGTGGCTGAGTTCCACAGATGCAGTAGGGAGATGGGAGAAAGTTCCACAAATTCAAATATCGCTGCAGCCCTCCACCAGTCAGGCCTTTATGGCAGAGTGGCCCGACAGAAATCTCTCCTCAGTGCAAGACATATGAAAGCCCGCATAGTGTTTGCTAAAAACACATGAAGTTCTCCCATACTATGAGAAATAAGAATCTCTGGTCTGATAAGATGAAGATAGAACTTTTTGGTGATAATTCTAAGCGGTATGTGTGCAGAAAACCAGGCACTGTTCATCACCTGCCCAATACAATCCCAACAGTGAAACGTGGTGGTGGCAGCATCATGCTATGGGGGTGTTTTTTTAGCTGCAGACAGGACGACTGGTTGCCATTGAAGGAAACATGGATGTGGCCAAGTACAGAAATATCTTGGATGAAAACCTCTTCCAACAAGACAATGACCTAAGCACACTGCTAAAATAACAAAGGAGTGGTTTCAGAAAAACTCTGTGACCATTCTTGACTGGCCCAGCCAGAGTCATGGCCTAAACCCAATTGAGCATCTCTGGAGAGACTTGAAAATGGCTGTCCATCAACTTTCACCATCAAACCTAACAGAACTGGAGAGGATCTGTAAGGAAGAATGGCAGAGGATCCCCAAATCCAGGTGTGAAAAACTTCTTGCATCATTCCCAAGAAGACTCATGATTGAAATAGATCAAAAGGATGCTTCTACTCAATACTGAGCAAAAGGTCTGAATACTTGTGACCATGTGATATTTCAGTTTTTCTTTTTTTATAAATTTGCAAAAATTTCTACATTTCTGTTTTTTTCAGTCAAGATGGGGTGCAGAGTGTACATTAATGAGAAAAAATGAACTTTTTTGAATTTACCAAATGGCTGCAATGAAACAATGAGTGAAAAATTTAAAGGGGTCTGAATACTTTCCGTACCCACTGTATGTATATGAAGATGTCAAGGGATGTGTGAATGCTGCCTAAAGGGTGGTATTGCGCTGTGTGTCCGAGAACAGTGTGGCCAAACCACATAAGGTTAATGTTAATTGCCGTAGTTTTGTGAAATATTCAGATGGAGCAAATAAAAACAATAAAGGTTCCTATTGAATGAGAACAAGCCCAAATTTTGAAAGAGATAATTTATATAATAGGTATTTTGGAAAATCGTATAACCTATTATTACACAATGAATAACCTGTATTTTCTGAAAATACTCACTTTTTGTTGAAAATATCAAAGTTTCTTTTTCCAAATGCTATGCCTTTGTGTTATTATTATTATATATTATTTATATTATTATATATGATGATAGTGGATAATTCAGTAGCTTCTCACAAATGACCTCTCTATAGAATTAAAAATAAATGGCTTCATACATCTAACAATTTGCTGTATAATAAGCTAAAAATGTCTAAAAGCTGGAATGGAAAGAGCAGGAATAGAAAAGGTGTTGAATGTCTGCCAACTTTGGACTGTAATCTGAGTAGTGGCAGAGGAAAGCATGTGCTTTTTACAGATGCCAAGAACGATTGAAGTAAATGAAAAAATATCTAAAAAAAAAAAAGCTAAAAAAAAATTACAGCAAGATGATTACAGAGCTGCACACATGCAATTTTAAAGGGAGAGCAATAATTTTTTCTAGGAACAGAAACCTGTGTACTTGATGCCTCAAGTCTTAATATACAGTGGGTACGGAAAGTATTCAGACCCATTAAATTTTTCACTCTTTGTTTAATTGCAGCCATTTGGTAAATTAAAAAGTTAATTTTTTCCCCCCACGCCACAACAGCACCCACCGAGAGAGGGGATCCGCCCCAAGGACAGGGAACCTACAGATAAAAAGGGGCGGTCCCCCTCGCCCAGCAGTTGGTTTCCTGTCCCTTGGGTGGAAGCCCTACAGATGAAGATACTTACCCAGGTCATGATGCTTCTGCGCGGTGCCTGTGGGGATGGCGGAATCCGGGACTCCGGAAGCAGCGTCGGGGAAGCCCTGTTTCCAGTCTCCCTCCTTCGCTGGTCCGGATGCAGCGACCCCATGCCGGAGGAAGCCGCCATGGGTCGCGGGGGCGCTGCGCAGCTGGTCCCCAAGTTCAACAAGCGGCGAAGGATCAGGCAGAAGAGGCCACTTCCGGGGGAGAAGGTTTGCGCATGCGCACTGGCCACAAGCGTGCCCAATGCCCCGGAAGTCCTCCCATGACTTCCGGGAGTACCGGGGAGGAGCGTCCCGGGGCGGGAAAGGGCATCCATTTCAAAATACCGGTGCAGCACACAGAAGTGTACCTTTCAGAATGTCGTTCCTCCAGGATGTGGAGGAGCACCCACCACCTTGTGTGGTTCCGGTCCGGCAGTGCAGCAGCGATGGAGGGCGCCCCAAGAGCGTACAATCATCTGATGCCCGGAGTGGACAGAGCATCCGGAAGTCCTCCGGATCCAGCGCTGTACCTCCACCTCCAGAGCCAGTACCCATGGACTGCTAGAGGGTGAGTGTCACTATGTGATCACCTGTCAGCTGACACCCCCTTCCTCCTCCCCCCTCTTTCTCGTCATCCTTAGGCAAAAAAGAAGACCAGTAAGGCTAAGCATAAGCAGTGCGGTCTTTGTTCCCAGCCTCTCCCTGACGCATACGAAAAGCGGCTATGCCAAGTCTGCATAGAGCAGATGTTACAGGACGAAGCCCCGATTAGAGCCATAGACCTAAAACAATTTATTAGGAACGAAATCCATAGCTCCCTTCAAGAGGTCAGGAATAGCAGGCCCAGGGTATATACGCCTGAATATCCCGGTCCTGGTGAAGAGTCCCCAGCAGAGTCCAGGGACTCCCCTAGATCCCTGTCCTCCTCAGATGAAGAGAGGAAGACGTGCTTCCCAATCCATGAGGTGGATGGCCTGGTAAAGACCGTCAGAGCTACCATGGGCCTGGCAGACTCCAAGTAGCCCCGTTCTACCCAGGACCTAATGTTTGCAAGCCTCTCGCAGAAAAAGCACAGGGTCTTCCCGGTCAATGAGTCCATTAAGGAGCTCATCCGGGCAGAATGGCTCAAGCAGGACCGGGGATTCCTGCCATCATCTAAGAGGCGCTATCCCTTTGATGACCAGCAGCTGATAACCTGGAGCAAGGTTCCCCGTGTGGATGCAGCAATAATATCATCATCATCCCGGGGCCCCAATCTTCCCTTAGAGGATGGAGGACTCTTGTCAGATCCAGCCGACAGGCGGGCGGACCTCATCTTAAAGAAGACGTGGGAATCGACAGCCGGGGCCTTCAAACCAGCAATTGCCAGCACGTGTGTGGCAAGGTCGATGCTGGTCTGGTTAGAGCAACTGGAGCAGCACATACAAGCTGGCGTGCCCAGGGATAGACTCCTAACTTCTCTCCCTCAGATGCGGGAAGCTGCAGCCTACTTGGCAGATGCATCGGCAGATTCCTTGAGACTAGCTGCCAGGTTGGCCGGCCTGTCTAACTCTGCCCGTCGGACCCTATGGCTCAAAGGTTGGAAGGGGGATGCACATGCTAAAATGAAGTTATGTGCAATACCATGTGAGGGTGAGTACCTATTCGGACCGGTACTCGATAAATTCCTAGATAAGACTCGGGATACGACCCTCCCTAAATCATCTGTCCCTCCCTATAGGAGATTATTTAGGAGGAGGCAATACAGGCCCAGAAGGTCGGAGGAGGACCTGAAGAAGAAGGGAACATACTTCGGCGGAACATCCTCCTCACGGGTTAGAAGAAGGTTCCAGTAACTTTAATCCCCCTGTTGGGGGAAGATTGGCCTACTTCTCAAGATCTTGGGCTCATATAACATCTAGCTCGTGGATCCTCAGTATTATCTCCTCAGGGCTTAAGCTGGAGTTTAGTAGATTCCCCCATGATGTCTTTCTGGTGACCCCCTTACCTGGCGGAGCCCAGCAGGCTGCCCTACACGCCGAGGTGTGGGAGTTGCTATCCAAACGGGTACTGATAGAGGTTCCGGGTTGGGAGGGGGTTTTATTCCCTTCTCTTCCTGGTACCTAAACCGGCCGGGTCTTTCCATACTATCATCAACCTCAGAAAGCTAAATTCCTATCTTAAAACCCGAACTTTCAAGATGGAGTCCATTCTGTCTGCAATTAAGCTTCTATTCCATAGGTGCTTCATTGCCGTGGTGGACCTCAAAGATGCCTACTACCATATTCCTATCCATCCAGATCACCAGAGATTCCTGAGAGTGGCAGTGGAATTGGCAGGCCAGGTCAGACGTCTACAGTTTGCTGCCCTGCCCTTTGGCCTATCTATGGCCCCCAGGATTTTCACCAAAGTAATTGCTGAAGTAATGGCCCATTTGAGAGAGCGAGATACCATTATCGTCCCATACCTAGATGATTTCCTAATAGTGGGGAATTCAGCGGCCCAATGCAGCACCAGATTACAATCTGTTATGTCATCTCTGCAGGACCTGGGCTGGCTCATAAACATGGAGAAATCCAGGCTGGTTCCGTCAACCCTTCAATCATTTCTGGGTCTCCATCTGGATTCGTGGGTGCAGAGGTGCTTCCTGCCACAAAACAAACTGGATGCTCTCATTCAAAAGGTGCAGTGGGTTATAGACACCGACAACCATTCACTCAGCAATGCAATGTCCCTAGTGGGGTCTCTAACATCCTGCATACCGGCAGTCCCGTGGGGCCAATTCCGTTCAAGAGTTCTGCAACAGGAGGTCCTACGTGCAGAAAGAATCTTGCGGGGCCATCTAGACGGAAAAGTGTATCTTTCCCCATCAACCCGCTGAGCACTGAAATGGTGGCTAGTACCTGGCCATCTCTCCAGGTGAGTCTCTTAGGTGATACATCCAGACCATATCATTACCACAGATGCCAGCCACTGGGGTTGGGGAGCCCACTTAGAGAACCATCTGGCCCAGGCAAGATGGACAGAGTTAGAAGCGTCCGGTTCCTCCAACCTGAGAGAACTCACGGCAGTAATAGGGGCGCTCAAATGGTTCCTCCCGGTCATCTCCAAGTCTCATGTCTGTATCCGTTTGGACAACACCACAGTGGTAGCATACATAAACCGTCAGGGCGGCACTCGTTCTTTTTCCCTCATGTCCAGGGCAGAAGACATACTTTCCTGGGCAGAGCTCCATCTCCTCTCCCTGTCAGCCACCCATATCAGGGGCTTGGGCAACGTGCGAGCAGACTATCTGAGTCGTCACAATATCTATCAGGGGGAATGGTCCCTCTCTTTGCGGATGTTCAGGCAGATAGTCCAACTATTGGGGGTTCCCGAGATTGACCTATTCGCCACCAGGGCCAACAGGCAGGTCCTGTGGTTCGCCTCCTTATGGGCCAGAGACCTTCCAGAAGTAGTCGACTCACTACAGGTTCCCTGATAATACAATCTTGCTTATGCCTTTCCACCCATGTGTTTGCTACCAATAGTACTCAGGAAGATCAGGGAAGAAGGAGCGAGAGAGATTCTCATCGCTCCCTTCTGGCCCAAGAGACCCTGAAGGCAATGTCAGTGTCGGACCCTTGGATTCTGCCAACATCCAGGGATCTACTTTCTCAAGGTCCATTCCGTCATCCTCACGTGAAGGGCCTCCACCTGACGGCTTGGAACTTGAGCGGTATATTCTGAGCCGCAAGGGGTTTTCTGACACAGTGATCTCTCCACCCTCTTGCAGAGCCGTAAACCCGTAACCTCCATGATATATTACAGGGTTTGGAGGAAATTTTTACAACTATACCCAGGGTATAGATGGGTAACACGTTTTTTTCTGGCCTGTGAGCGCAGTGTCCCGGTTCATGTTCCCAGTGTACCCCCTTGGGATCTCAACCTGGTCCTAGAGGCCCTGACAGGTCCCCCCTTTGAACCTTTGTCCTTGACCTCTATAAAACACCTGACCCTTAAAACACTTTTATTAGTGGCCTTAACTTCAGCCAGGCGGGTGGGGGACATCCTGACCCTTTCGGTAGATGCCCCTTAATGGTATACCCAGACAGAGTCGTGATGAGAACAGACCCCTCATATCTCCCCAAAGTAGCCACTAAGTTCCACAGGAGTCAGCAAATTTGTCTTCCCTCCTTTTTGCCAAACCCTTCTACTCCGGAAGAAGAGCACTTTCACACGCTGGATGTGAGGAGGGTACTGTTAGAGTACCTAGATAAGACACGGCCCTGGAGGAAGAGTAGGGCTCTGTTTGTCTCCTTCTAGGGCCACAGAAAAGGTTCGGGGGTCACCAAGACAACGCTTGCCAGATGGATACGGGACACCATCTTTTCAGCTTATACCACCACAGGTGAGACTCCCCCAGAGGGAATTAAGGATCACTCTACTCGAGCTATGGCGGCCTCCTGGGCCGAGCGAGCCAATGTCTCAATTGAGCTGATCTACAAGGCAGCTACCTGGGCCTCACCGTCTACGTTCTTTAGGCACTACCAGCTTGACCTGTCCTCTCCTACGGAGCTTGAGTTCCGTAGATCGGTTTTGGGCACAATAGTTCCCCCCCATGAATAAGTCTCTGTAAGTCTCTCGGTGGGTGCTGTCGTGGCATGGGGGAAAACCCCAGATTACTTACCGGTAATCGTGTTTTATAGAGCCACGACTGCACCCACTCTCTTCCGTCCCTGACTCACATTTTTGTTGACACAATTGCAGTGTGTGTGCTTTAGATCACTTGCACGGTGTCACCTCACCTTAAGATTCATATAGTTAGTGCATATATACTAATTGCATCATGGCGGTTCCTCTCAAATGCTCTGTAAACCAACTGCGGGGCGAGGGGGACTGTAGGTTCACTGTCCTTGGGGCGGATCCCCTCTCTCGGTGGGTGCTGTCGTGGCTCTACTAAACATGATTACCGGTAAGTAATCTGTTTTTTTTTTCCTCATTAATGTACACTCTGCACCCAATCTTGACTGAAAAAAAACAGAAATCTAGAAATTTTTGCAAATTTATTTAAAAAGAAAAACTGAAATATCACATGGTCATAAGTATTCGGATCCTTTGCTCAGACACTCATATTTAACCCCTTAATGTCTATTGACGTGCACAGTCCGTCATGGCAGGATCTCAGTTCCGGCACCAGGACTGACTGTGCACGTCATGCCTTTGAACTGTCACTGCGTGTAAACACGCAGTGACAGTTCAGTGTCGACAGCTGTCTATGACAGCTGACAGGCTCGGCAAGCGGTGCGGGGATCTTTGCAGTCGGTCCCCGCACCCAGAGCGCTGTGATTGGTCAGTCAATGTGACTGACCAAACACAGCAGCGATCGGTCAGGAGAGGCTGAAATTTCAGCTTCTCCTGCCCGATCAGTGCAGGAGTTCAGCGCTGCAGTGGCCGAGCTTCCTGCACTGACAGCCGGGAGCGGCGTCCGCGCCGCCCCTGGCTGTTAACCCCCTGACTGCTGCGAATGAACATGATCGCAGCGTTCAGGAGGGGGAGGCAGAGGGTCGGGAGCTCCCTCTGCCTCAGATCGGCGTCCCCGCAATGTAATTGCAGGGCCTGATCTCTGCCTTGATGACCCGGGGGTTGTCATGACAACCTCCGGGTCATCCAGCTACGGAAAGCCGCTGAGATCATGCTCACAACATGGTCTCAACAGCTTTCAGCATTGGTATAATGCATTGCAAGACTGGAGCATTGCAATATATTATACCTGCAGCAAAAGTGAAAAAG
>VIAB01032932.1:2839-17124 GCA_009801035.1 Oophaga pumilio | reverse complement strand
CTTTTTTGCCTGCTCTCCTCAGCTGCCAAATCATAACAGTGCTGGAAGCAAAAGAAGCCATGGCTTTTTCAAAGGAGTTCTGCAAGAATTATCCCTGTTTGCAAAGTACCGAGAAGTTTTTTCTCTGCTAAATGAAGATGCAATAGCTTTTTCACAAACCATCCAAAAATTATGCCTTCATTTCAAGAGCAACAGATGCACTGTCTTGAAAGTGAAGAAGTAATGACTTCTCAACTAGGAGTGAAAAAATATCCTTTTTTTGGTTTTCTATTCTTTAAGCCACTAAGCAACTACAATGGCTTTTTATCAAGCCATTTAAAAAGTATCCCTTTATTTAGGAAGCAGGAACAGGCCAGCTGTTTTCAAAGTAAAGAAGGAATGGGTTGTTAATAATCCTTTATTTATTTTTATTTATTTTACTCATTTATATAGCGCTATTAATTCCACAGCGCTTTACAGACAATATTAAAATATTACCAATTTTGAGAGTCGATTCATGTTTATGTACCCTGAATAATTTACCCTTCCCAGCAGCAGTACTATATAGCTATACACTGGACAATCAGAAGAGATGTGCATGGTCATCTAAGGGCCGTAGCAGTGGAAATGTCAGTGGCAGCACTTGCACAGCATAGAATAGGATTTGGCAGTCAAAGAGATATCTGGCAATATTGGACCAGCTCTGAAAACCCTGGCAGCAGCAGTATATAATAGAAATACAGTAGATGCAAAAATTTGGACACCCCTGGTTATTGTGAATAGCTAAGCAAGTTAAAGATAAAATGATCTCTAAAAGGCCTAAAATTAAAGATGACACATTTCCTTTGTATTTTAGGCAAAAATATTCATATTTTGCATTTTAAAATTTAAAAGGACTCTTGCAAAAGTTTGGGCACCCTTGTAGATTTGTGTGCCCGGATTACTTTGACCAAGGTTTCAGACCTTAATTTGCCTGTTCGGATTATGGCTTGTTTATTATTATTATTATTATCGTCAGGAAAGACCAGGTGATGAAAATTTCCCAACTTTATAAAAACTCAGCCTCTTCTAACTTGTGCCAAAAAACATCAGCCATGTGTTGTTGTAAGCTGCTGCATAGCACTCTGAAAATGAAAATAGTGGTGGCCCACAAAGCAGGAGAAGGCTATAAGAAGATAGCAAAGCGTTTTTAAGTTGCCCTTTCCTCAGCTCGAAATGTAATTAAGAAACATGAAGAGTGAAGTCAAGATAATGTCTAGAAGACCAAGCAAAATTTCAGTGAGAGCTGTTCGTATTATTGATAAACAGTAGTGATGTGCGAACCTGAAGGGTAAAGTTCGGGGTCCGTACCAGACACCTAGTGTTCATGCAAGGACTCCAAACATGGACTTCTCAAGGAAGTCCATGTTACTGTTCGGGTTCAGCAGCCTAAACAAACCTTGTTGATAGGCTGCAGTGCAGCCAATCAACCAGCTTTTCAGTTATGGGCACTTCCGGCCCCATCACAGCCATGCCAAATATTGGCATGGCTGTGATTGGCCTGTTCAGCATGTAAAAATCATATCCTTAGTCCATGTAAAAATGGCTTCCAAGCTTTTTCATATCAGCCCCCAGTTGTCTGCTTTGCTTTGGCTGGTTATTAAAAATAGGGATGGAGGGCCCACGTCATTTTTCTTAGGGTCACCCATTTATAGTAACCAGCAAAAGCAAAGCAGACAGCTGGGGGCTGATATTAATAGGTTGGTAAGGTCCATAGATATTGGCTCCTTCCCAGAATAATAAGACCAGCTCACAGCTGTTTGCTTTCCCTTGGTTGGTTATTAAGAATAGGGGGGAACCTACATTGTTTTTTTTCATTTCTTTATTTATTTCTTTGTAATTTTCATTTATTTAGTAGTAATAAGTAAAGAAATAAAAAAAGTGACTTGCCCCCCCCTATTTTTAATAACGTGCTAAGGGAAAGCAGACAGGTGCGGGCTTATATTAATAGGCTGGGAATGCAGATGGTTATTGGGTCATTTCCAACTTACAGATATCAGCCTGCAGCCACCCCAGAAGTGGAGCTAAGCCTCAGCTCTTCCTGATTGGCCTGGTGCGGTGGCAATCAGGATGATTGTTTTTGGGGTTAGTAATGGAGAGGTGTCAGCCAGACTCACCCATTACTATCCCAGTAGTAAAAATAAATAAACACACAAACACAGAATTTTTTTTTTAATAAAGACTCACCCACACTAGCCCTCATTCACGCATTTATTAATAGAATGATCCCATGAAGTAATCCACATTCATCTTTTTTGGTCTCCGGCGCCTGTGTATAGCAATAAAGCTACTGCTATGCACAGGCACCAGCTGATGAATACTGACAACATCATTGTCTCTTGCTCTCTCTGCTATCAGCAAGAGCAGGAGACGCTGATGGCAGTAGTATTCACCAGTTAGCATTTGAACGGCAGTAACCGTGTCACATCTGCTTTTTCACAGTTGTCTCCTCCTCCATCCAAACAACGAGATAAGGCATCCACCCTAATGTTCTTATCTCCCAGCCTATACGTCATAAGAAGATTGAATCTGATGAAGAACAATAACCATCTTGCCTGTCTATGTATCAGATTCTTTGGAGATTCCAAATACAAAAGATTTTTATGACCAGTGATTACCATGATCGGATGTACTGCCCCCACCAAAAAATGTTGCCACTCTTCAAAAGTTCACTTTACTGCCAAGACTTACCTAATACCAATGTCATAGTTTTTCTCATTGGATGACAGTTTTTTTGAAAGTATGCACACTGAGATATGCCCTGCGACAATACAGCCCCCACCCCTAATTCAGACGCATCAACCTCTACAATGAATGGCTAAGTGACGTAAATCTGTATAAGAATTGGCGCAGAAGCAAAATATTTCTTTCAAGTATCAAATGCCACAATGGCCGGACTGGACCATTTGGAAAAGTCTGTCCCTTACCTAAGTCATATCCATAAAGGTTTGGACACTACCGAAAAGTTCTTGATAAACTTGGTAGTTTATGGCGAAACCTAAAGACCTTTGTAAAGCCTTTAAGTCTTCAGGACCATTCCAGTCCAGTACCACGTGGACTTTCACGGGATCCATGTGGAAACTGTTCGTCAATAAGTAATAACCCAAAAAAGGATCTACTGAACATATATTTCTCTGGTTTGACATATAATTTATTGTCCCTGAGTATTTGTAGTATATGACTGACGTACCTTATGTGACTGGAGGTCAGGCTAATAAATCAATATGTAATCAAGATAGACCACCACAAATCTATTTGCCAGGTGACTAAAAATGTAATTTACAAAGTGATGAAAGACAACGGGAGCATTAGTCAACTCAAATGGCATCAAAAGTTTTTTATATTACCCCTCGGGTGTATTAAATGCAGTCTTCCACTCATCCCCCTCCTTAATTCAAATGAGATTATATGCCCCCCTGATGTTCAGTTTAGAAAACCAATTTGCCCAGATGATCTAGTTATGAGGTCCGGAATGAATGGGAGAGGATAGAAAAATATTTAGACTTGAGAGTCCTCGGTGGTTGATACCTTTTAATGGCTAACTGAAAAGATGGTAACAAATTGCAAGCTTTCGAGACTACTCAGGTCTCTTCATCAGGCAAAGACTAAAACAAAAACTGAACTGTTTTAGTCTTTGCCTGATGAAGAGACCATATCAGGATAGGCATACAATTAATCATATTAACTATAAATCTGAAAGTTTTTTTGCGTAAAGGATCATTTATGGTATAACAAAAAGAACTGCATGCTTCTAGTTTCTTAATGCTCTCAATCTCCACTTACAAATCCCAAAAATGAATTTAGCAAGTCGTAGTTGCCTAATCTTGCCAGCAGATGGCACTTGACTTTTATAACTTTAATGTGCTTGTGCTTGTAAACCAATTAAACAAATATAATGGACACTGCTATAGTACGCTGAGTGAACCATGTGGTTATAAATTATACATATATTTTATCATCTTTAGACTTCACAAGTATAAAGTGCACTAGTGCATATAACCTATAAAGTGCAACTGTATGTAGAACAGTGGAGTAGGCATAGTGACATATCGTGGGTTAAATCAAGACTTAGAGATGTATCTGTGCATAGCAGATGTCCTTAACTTACTAACTATCATAGGTGGGTCACTTATTGCATAATAATAGCTAAAGAGATAGGTTATCAAAGATTTGTTTTACCTGTATTGCTGCACAAAGAGTGCATAGAGAGCTCCGAAGAAGATGGGTGAAACGTGCGCATCGGGGCAGAAGGCAGTGCATGTCACTATGCTTACTCCACTGATCTACAAACAGTTGCACTTTATAGTTTATATGCACTAGTGCACTTTATACATTCTTCTGGTTGTTATACGTGCCAATGGTCAGACCCACATTACAAAAGTCCACAACACGCGTTTCGTAATCTTTCCAGTGTAATACGTCATCAAAGGGAGATCCAGTGTCTCCAACCCCAATATTGCCCGCTTAAATACATTCATGGTAAAGGGAAGAATGGATTTAATGAAATTACTACAAATTCTTGATGCAAACATAACACCATCTGTAAAAAAAGCTGAAGTTGAAAAGAGGATGGCATCCTAAACACACGTCAAAATCCCAGATATACTACATCAAAAGGCAAAAACTGAAGGTTTTACAATGGCTGTCACAGTCTACTGATCTGATCATCATTGAAAATCTGTGGCTAGACCTCAAAATAGCAGTGCATGCAAGGCGACCCAGAAATCTCACAGAACTGGTAGAATGTTCCAAGGAAGAATGGATGAAAATCCCTCAAACAAGAATTGAAATACTCTAGTCTGGCTACAAAAAGCGTTTATAAGCTGTGATACTTTCAAAAGGGGGTGCTACTAGGTACTAACTATGCAGGGTGCCCAAACATTTGCATTAACCCATTTTCCTTTTTGTAATTTTTAAAATGTAAAAGATAAAAAATATATGGATTTTTTGCCTAAAATACAAAGGAAATGTGTCATCTTTAACTTTAGGCCTTTTAGAGATCAATTCTTCTTCAACTTGCTTAACTGTACACAATAACAGTAATTTTTACTATGGGTGCCCAAACTTTTACATGCGACTGTATAAGACACAGTGGGAAGGCAGAAAATGTGTGGCTTGCATGACTGTCTAGTGGCAGTGGCTGAAGCTGCAGGCAGGCAAATGGTATGGCCAATCTAATCATTGGCATCAGTCATAGGGGAATTAAAAGTCATCAGTGATCCATGATAAATTTTGACAAATGTAAGTGTGGCGCCCCTGAGGGTCCAGTTGCCACAGAAGTACTGCACCTCAGCCAGAGGTGTGGGACACAGCTCTCGGGTAAGGAGGGGGCACTACCCGGTACCTGCACACTTGCATCCAAGACAACACTTCCCTATGCCAGGGGAGCTGGGCGGGCCAATCTCAGGCAGAGGGGGAATCAAGTAGAGGGTGTGAGTGCAGGAAGTGAAGAGGAGTTGGTGGCAAGAAGTTGAGAGGAGCAGTGGTGAAGAAAGGAGCTCCTGAGGAAGAAGGGTTCCTAGGGGCCAGGGGCGTGAGGAATTCACTTGTGGCGCCCGTATCCAGACCGACCGTAGTCGGGTGGAGGGACCATGTCGCAGTGGTGGACCGGCCCCAGACTAGTGGAGAGACTGTAGGACTAGCTAGCAAACCGGAAGCTGTAGTGACTGTATGTGCGACAGCCCAAATCCACACACATTCGCTGAAATGGTAGCCACATAGGATCAAGGGGACCAGGAGGATGTCGCCCGACAGGATCTGAGGTTGCTGGCTTGGGACACTGTGTGTGAGGTGCAGGGCAGGAAGGGCATGAGCCGGCGCGGGGAGAGACGACCTCAGAAGGTGGCGTCATGACTTAATCCCCTATAAACTTTTCCCCCCTCATTTTATTGCATGCCCACGGCCACGGACCGGTCATTGCTGCTGTGACCTTCCGCTCCCAAAGAACTGTCTCACCTGGACCGAGTACCCCACGGCCCTAGCGGGCGTCGCATTCTTGGCATCACGAACAGGATCTGCTAACTGGTAAACCGGGTCCAGTGCGCCTATCATGTGCTGGGTTACTGAACGGTACAAAAGCCATACCCGCCCACTGCAAAGACTTCTATGAAAAAGGACTTGTCCGTCGGCTAGGGGGATCCGCCTCCTGGTGTGACCGGCGGGAAAGGAAAGAGGAACGCCCATGAAAAGGAAGGGAGCGGAAGGAGCACAAGGAAGTGTGCGATGAGGTGTATTGAAGGAGAGACGGAAAGGAATCCGGTGAGCACCATGGCGAGCGGTGGTCGGAGAGTTCAGGAGCGTGGGGTGGAAGCAGCGGACTCCCGTAGCCAACGGGATGGAAACCCAGACCAGCTGCCTGCGGTGGACCCGGAGTTTCTTGGAGTCGAGGTGAAGGAGCTAGGCCGTCAACTCCTAAAGACACAGATGGCGGAGATGACAAAAATGGAAGGAGGCCCTGTTGGAAAAGGTGTCTGAGCAGTGGGCAACAGACCCCGACTGCAGTACCTGCTCAGTTTGAATCACCCGGCGTGATACCTGAAAAAGAACTACAGGAGATTGCAGGCCCAAAGAGCTGCCTTGGAAGAGCTACTAAGTTAGAGTGAGTTAAAGACAATGCTTTCATGGACGGTGAATATCCAGAACTTTTATTATAAATAGTTAGCACTTAATGTGCTCTTTGTTGGTTTTACAGCAAACCTTAAGAGTGCGAGTAGGACACTCTGCATTTTACAGTAGTCCAAAGAACAAAAACCGTCTGGCGTGGCCGAAAAGTGGTCCAACGAGGCCCAGGGCCTACATTGGGGGTTTAAGACGGGTTCCCCCATATTGCACTGAGGACAGTGAGAAGGACACCCCGGTTCGGGATCTCACTGAAACTTGCTCAACTTAATTGAGAAAGTTTTTATTTAGAGTTTGCTATGTTTTATATTTCTGTTATTTATAAGCAACGTTCCAGAAAAAAATACCTCCCATAAAGGGAAGAGTTACCTGTTTAACTGTTTACCCTGTTGAAATGCATTTCAGAAAATTATTTGCATGTTTTAACACCGGTTTTACTCTGTTCCAGCCAAAGGACATGTTGTGTTTTATGGGGGGGTATGTGGCACCCCTCAGGGTCCAGTCGCCACAGAAGTACAGAGGTGTGGGACTCAGCTCTCGGGTAATGAGGGGACACTACCCGATACCTGCACACTTGCATCCAAGACAACACCTCCCTATGCCATTGGAGCTGGGCGGGCCCATCTCAGGCAGAGGGGGAACCAAGTAGAGGCTGTGAGTGCAGGAAGTGAAGAGAAGTTGGTGGCTGGAAGTTGAGAGGAGCAGTGGTGAAGAAAGGAGCTCCTGAGGAAGAAGGGGTCCCAGGGCCAGGGACGTGAGGAATTCACTCATGGCGCCTGTATCCAGACCGATCGTAGTCGGGTGGAGGGACCAGGTCGTAGTGGGGGACCGGCCCCAGACTAGTGGAGAGACTGTAGGACTCAGCTAGCATACCGGAGGCTGTAGTGACTGTATGTGTGACAGCCAAGTCGCCCTACAGGATTCGAGGCTGCTGGCTTGGGACACTGTGTGTGAGGCACAGGGCAGGTAGGGCGTGAGCTGGTGCAGGGAGAGACGACCTGAGAAGGTACACAAGAAGGGGGTCCCTGTAAAGTGTACCCCAAACTACCCGAGAACTGGCTGGACCACCGACCCGGAGGACACAGCACCCGGCTGGTGTTTGTAACCTAAAGACTGTGAGTAAAGTGTGAAGACTGCACCCTGCTGTGTCCTCAGATTAATTTACTGCGTCACCTACCCTGCACTACAACCGTTACTATCATCAAATTAACCCTATAAGTGCCCTGGGGCCTAGCTCTGCCCGTGGAGAGCTGTCACATCTCTGCTGCGTCAAGAATCGCACCAGTGGACCTGAATCGCAGCGTCTGCCATCTATTGCCGAACACCACGGGTGGCATCACGACTTAATCCCCTATAAACTTTTCCCCCCTCATTTTATTGCACACCCAGGGCCACGGATCGGGTTATTGCTGCCGTGACCTTCCCTCCCAAAGAACTGTCTGACCCGGACCGAGTACCCCACGGCCCTAGCGGGCGTCGCATAAGGTTTTCCATGTTTACAGAGAACAACCTGGTCTTTTTGGGTGTGAAAAAGCCACAGGCTGCACTAAATTTAGTCTCTGACAGCACACTGAAGACTGGACATGGCAATGAACCTGTTCTTACCAATGTTCCAATCTGCCGAGTCAGAAGTGGGATCAAGGGTATCTGGGAAAGGACATTGTCCAGGTAGAGCTAAACCTGGATGTTCAGCCAGTGTGTCTCTCTTTGCTGAAATGCATCAGTTTGGAACAGTGGCATTAAAACATCTAGTCCATCTGCTGTTGCTGTTTGTCCGCCTTCACCTGTTGCATTCTAATGAGAGTATCCATGATAAACGTTGCACACCCATCCCGGATCCATTCTTTACTTTTCTCACCCTGATCCACTAGACTCTATTGTGCTTCACGTTGGCTTTGCAGGTGGCTCATCATAATCCTGTAACAAGGTGGCACGGAGTGGTAGTCGTGGGCAAGTTCACTAAGTCACAGTCAGTGAGCACCCCAACACTTTGTACATGGAAAGACAAGTGAAATCACAGTCCTTCGGTACAGTCCGTTACATTCATCGCACGTTCACTCCGGTTGTAGGGGATCAGATCTCAGGAAAACGCCACAAGCCACAGTTCTGTTCCAAAGGCGAAAACTTTGCTGAACACGATGCAAACGAGACAATGTTTCCTGTACTTTCCTTGCACCCTCTGTATGTGGTACGCCACCAGCTTCTATCTTGATCCCAAACCCTGACTTTCTCCTGGGGATGATCCCGCTAAGCCAGTGTCCGTCAATGCTGGCCGTCCACTTGTGGCAGCTTTTATCCCCAAGACCGGAGAATCCTCAGTCATCACTATGGTGCATGTCTTGCCCTGGGCAAGTCTGCTCGGGCTCTGCTCTCAGAGCTGGAAGTCCTTTCCCTAAGTTCCTGAGGCTTTTCACCGTCCCCCTTTTAACTCCTCCCAACTGTTTAACCCTTAGTATTCTGTTCCTAAGCTAAATAATACATTTAATATTACAGTAGTAAACGTCACAACATAATATAGCACATTACACATTACAGAAACATTAATTAAATGGCACATTACATTTGCATTAACAAACGACAGGGTGCTGCACGTGTTACATGTGTACAGTGTCCACAGGACACAGCAGTTGAGGGTCCCCGCCACAATCCCATATAGGCATCTGACCGGGCCTATATAAAGCTCATCAAGATGCACACTTGTGTCTTGGTGTTAAGATTTCAGTGTTGCTAAGACTTTGAGTTCATCTATGCACCTTGATCTGCTCAGCTGCCTGTATGTGGTCTCCTAGACATCTCCCGCCTGCCTGCGGTTTCCAGCATCAAAGCGGCCTGTCTGCAGTCTCTTGGAAATCTCACACCTGCCTGCAGTTTCCCTCATCCCAGTTGCCTGTCTTCAGTTTCTTGGACTTCTCTACCTTTCTGCGATTTCCAGCTTAGACCCCTCAAAATCACTTCAAATATGAGGTGGTCCCTAAAAAAATGGTTTTGTAAATTTTGTTGGAAAAATGAGAAATCGCTGGTCAAATTTTAACATTTATAACTTCCTAACAAAAAAATATGTTTCAAAAATTGTGCTGATGTAAAATATTCATGTGGGAAATGTTATTTATTAACTATTTTGTGTGGCATCTCTCTGATTTAAGGGCATAACAATTCAAAGTTGGAAAATTGCAGCATTTTCCAAATTTTTGCCAAATTTCCTTTGTTTTCACAATAAGTGGAAGTTATATTGAATAAATTTTACCACTATCATGAAGTAAAATATGTCACAAAAAAACAGTATCAGAATCACCAGGATCCATTGAAGCGTCCCAGAGTTAGAACCTCATAAAGTGACAGTGGTCAGAATTGTAAAATTTGGCTTGGTCATTAAGGTCAAAATTGGCTCGGTCATTAAGGGGTTAAATAAACACGTCCCGATACTTTCCTTGGTTTATCAATTTTTTTTTTAAAATCCCACGCTAGGGAATCCGACATAGTCCACAAATGGAAAGCTGAAAAACATGACAAGAGAGAAAGAAAAACAAGACACTGTCCCTCATTTACCACTTTATTATAAAAAAAAAAGATCCCACTTCCAACATAGTCCAGGCCTTCCCAGGACGGTCCGTGAATCCAGTTCATGCTGCGCTCAGACGGTGATGTCACTTCTCATTAGAGTTGCCGGGTCACACTGCATTATGCATAGCGCAGCATGACCTGGTCACTGTGGTGTGCAGTGACATCACCATCTTAGAGGAGCATAAGCATGATTCACGGAACATCTCTCATGGGAAGCGCTGGACTACTCTAGGTCTGCGTGTTACCTTTTTTTATTATAATAAATTGGTGAGTGAAGTCTTGTTTTTATTTCTCTATTTTTATGTTTTTCAGGTTTCCATTTGTGACCTACATTGGATTCCCTGGACTTTGATGGACCCATTAAGGATTTTAAACAAAATTGGTGAACCAGTGACAGTGTCGTGGAGTGTTTTTTTTTTAAATAAAGTATTTTTTATGTGTTTTTTTTAATTACTGGGTTAATAGTGGGGGCTGTATTTTAGAAACCTTTCCATTACTAACTCCAAAGCTTGATGTCAGTTGTGTTTTTGGACAATTCATCCCCAAGCACGATTACCCCGATTGCTAATGCACCAGGGCAATCGAGAAGAGTGAAGGCGAAGCACCAGAATTGGCGCATCTAATGTGATACACCAGTTCTGGGGCAGCTGAGCACTGGTAGTTTTAGGTTGTGAACGGCCCAATAGCCATGGACCTTAAGGCCTAATAATATCAGCTCTGGAATATAGAAGAAGTTCTACAGCGTGGTCAGATAAAACTTATGTTTATTCTTGATAAATTAAAGGACATGTAGTGGACACACATGGAAGCCCCAGAGGACTAGCGACCGACGCGTTTCGACTGTGAAGTCTTAATCATGGTCAGAAATGTTGTACTCCATAGTTTGCCCCTCTTTCTCTTTTATGAAAGTTGAGAGGTATGTTCACAGTTTGAGACTACCACTTCCATTTTCTATGTTCTTCAGCACTGCAGTAGTCTAATAATGAGCTGGGCGCTCTGACTTCTTCTCTCTAGGTTATAAAACCCTAAAATGACTGCTTCTTTCCCTGCCTCTTGATTTATAGTATCTTTGAAAGTCCCCACTAATTTTCTATGCTAGATCATGTGATGTACTAGATGTAAGACATTATAGGGCAGCCCACTTGGCTACACCTAGCATCATGTGAGCTTGCAAGCTGGTAGATGTAGCCTTTGGCAATGTGCGAAATGGTGATGGGCATTATTCTTTCATGGCAATTTACATGTGAATCGATTCTCAAATTGTTACCTGGACAAAGAGAATACGGCTCGGGCAGGCTCATTGCTTCACAGCCTGCTTGCGCCACTCTGAGGTACCACTGCAGAGCTAAAGCTGCCTTTGCTGGCAGCCTAAAAGAGCGCACGGTGCATCATGTCCCTGGTCTGAACTTTCAATCTTCTGGAGTGTGCCACTCCCCACCAAAGATTAAGTCGGGGTCTGGGAGTGGTGCGCTCCTGAAGATTCATCTTGTGAAAATCTCATTAAAGCAGGTGTCTCAAGTTTTTAAATGGGTAAATTTGCAAATTGCTGGCAGAAACAAGCAACTTTACAATTTGCCATCTATTAAACATCTTCTCTACTCAATACCTAAGATATCAACCACCCTGCAGACTCAGTGAGGCTTGTTACCAGGGTAAGGAGAGTACACTACCGGCAAGCTGTGTGCTTTAGCTCCCTGAAGATGGTCAGATCTTCAGTCTCCCTGCTGAAGTTTTTAATCACAGCCAATGTAGAATTGAAAGCTTGATCTGTCAGTGACTGTGGGTCAATATGAAAAATAAACTCCAGAGGGCGCTGACGCCACATATAATTTTCATTAGCCCCATTGCCAAATGTTTTCTTGCTAAGTGAAAAAGGCAAGTCATAATTGTTATTCATGTTTGTTTTGTAGTTTTAGTCTCTTTACATATTGCATTTTTTTACTTAAGTTGCTTGGAATTTCATGTTTTTTTTTTTTAACAAGCCCGTATTGCGAATTGTTAATCCATAAGAGATGGTAATTTAGGGGTTTCTATAGACCATATAATTAGGCAAATATCAATTATGAGGTGTAAGAGTTGCTATTTTGAGAGCCCACAAACATCTAATTTTTGATAGTCTACTTGCTTACAGAATACTCTTATAAAGAGGTCACTAGCAGTAGATGAAAAAGTTAATACACACATAAAGTATTTTTCACACATTTTATGCATTTTTCCTTGTATTTTTTTCATGTGGAAAAAAGGCAGTTTTACAGTAACAGTAAAATGAAAAAGATTTTTTTTAATTAATCTGTCAGCAGTGTTTCAGCCCCCAAACTATTTGTGTATGCATATAACTCTTTCAAAGACAAGTCCAGTAATGGCTTTACATGGCCGGTCTGTTACTCCTTTACTGTGAAATCAGAATTTGACTTGACATGCAAATGAGGCTGTAGATCTGATGCCTTTACCACTCCAGATCTATTCCCCGCCCAGAGCCAACTCCTCCTGCTTGACTGACAGCCTATATCCTGTGTGACTTCAGGCAACAGAGTCATTAGTCAAATAGGAGAAGGAATCTTTGGGCAAGGAATAGAGCTGGAGTGACAGAGTCTTCAAAACTGCAGACTCATTTGTATATAAATTCAAACTGATTTCTCAGTAACTGAGGATAGGACTGACCATATAAAGATATTGGTTGCCTTGTATTTCAAAAAGCAATATGTACACATAAATAGTCTGTAGTATGAAATCTTGCTCACAGAATCAATTTAAGTTTCATTCACATGGTGCATTTTTTTCCTTGCTTTTTTTCTTAAAATTCAGCACGTCTAGTTCAGCAATTTTACAGTTTTCCTTATTGAGATTAAAATAACTAAGCACTCAAAAATGTATCAAAAATACATAAAAATGCAAATAAAATTCAATTTCTGGTAATAGTCTGCATTTTTCATGCAGAAAAAAATTTATTGAGACAGCTATATCTGAACATTCATTAACAATGGAGAACTCATTCACTATTTTTGCTTCAGTTCACGTACTATTACTACTGTAAGGTATATGATGGCTTACATGATTGATTGTATGTCTTACTTTCACCAGATGGGGGCACTCTAGATTTTTTAAACTAAATACTGCACAGTAGAAAATGACATGCATTAGGTTGCAATGCAATATAAGGTAGATATTTCACAGTCTGTTAAACTGGCTGCTCAGAGCAATGGATTGATTAAAGTGAAACCCTTATAGAATATTCCAATATTGTACTTGTAAAAAGGATGGAAAATACAAAAGAACTCTAGAAACCTGAAAAGGTAATAAATGGCTTGTTCCACAGTATCATTTTCCAGTTGGCTGTGATTAACTGATGCTTTTGGCAGAAAAGCGTTCATTCACACCTAATGCCGAGCAGCTCATCCTTGGTAGATAAAATGAATTCTTTGCATAGTATTTCCCTGTTGAAGCTAGGCCGGGCTTGTCTCTGCTTGCTAGGAATCTCAAGAAAATATTCCATTTCAGCAGTGCAAATGTGTCTTCTCTCTAATCATTAACCTCACAAATCAGTTCATCAGTAGATTCTTCATGGAGGGACTTGTATCACTGGACAACTGCAAAAAATGTTTCTTAAGCCTAAGTTCCCACAATGAGTATTTGGTGCATTTATGATGTTAAAACCTAAGATAAAAACAAAATGAGCAAATACCCTGTAGTAAGTAAATACATAAATAGTAATAGTACATGTAATTAACATAGGGTACTTGGTTGACACTATTTTGATTGAAAAAAATGTAAAAGCCATCCCATCACGATAAGGTGTACCCAATCGGGATAGTACCTAACTGGAGATGGGCGAACACCTGGATGTTTGGGTCCGACGGGTTTGGCCAAACAGTTCAGATTCGATTACCAGAACAGTAACACGGACTTCCTGGTGAAGTCCATGTTTGGTGTTCATGCCCGAACAGTGGGAGTTCAGTACGGACGCCGAACTTTACTGTTCAGGTTCGCCCATCTCTAACCCTAACTCTTAGTTCCCCTTACTATGTGTGCAGATCTCAAAACAGATGGTGGTAGAGGAGGACCCAGACCGTACTGTAAAGACACCTGCC
>VIAB01032929.1:17362-30181 GCA_009801035.1 Oophaga pumilio | reverse complement strand
CAGTGGTACTTCTGCTGCAGTTGCGTGCCTGACCCCACACGCGTCATGGAAGTCAATGAACATTTGTAGTGTATAGATACAACTTGGATATACAGTTGTGCTAAAAGTTTACATACCCCTGCAGATTTTTTGCTTTCTTGGCCTTTTTTCAGAGAATATGAATGATAACACCAAAACTTTTTCTCCACTCATGGTTAGAGGTTGGGTGAAGCCATTTATCGTCAAACTACTGTGTTTTCTCTTTTTAAATCATAATGACAACCCAAAACATCCAAATGACCTTGATCAAAAGTTCACATACCCTGGTGATTTTGGCCCGATAACATGCACAGAAGTTGACACAAATGGCATTGTATGGCTACTAAAGGTAACATCCTCACCTGTGACCTGTTTGCTTGTTATCAGTGTGTGTGCATAAAAGCTGAATGAGTTTCTGGGATCCAGACAGACTCTTGCATCTTTCATCCAGCAACTGACGCTTCTGGATTGTGAGTCATGGGGAAAGCAATAGAATTGTCAATGGATTTACGGGAAAAGGTAGATGAACTGTATAAAACAGGAGAGGGATACGAAAATATATCCAATGAATTGATAATCAGTGTTCAAACTGTGATTAACAAATGGAAAATCAGGGGCTTTGTAAAAACAAAACCACGGTCAGGTAGACCAACAAAAATTTTGACCACAATTGCCAGGAAAATTGTTCAGGATGCAAAGAAAAACCCACAAATAACATCAGCTGAAATACCGGACTCTCTGAAAATTAGCGGTGTGGCTGTTTCAAGATGCACAATAAGGAGGCACTTGAAGAAAAATGGGCTGCATGGTCCAGTCGCCAGAAGAAAGCCATTACTACGCAAATGCCGCAAAGTATCTTGCCTACCATATGCAAAACAGCACAGAGACAAGCCTCAAAAACTTCTGGAACAAGGTAATTTGGAGTGATAAGACCAAAATTGAACTTTTTTGGCCACAACCATAAATGTTACATTTGGAGAGAAGTCAACAAGGCCTATGATGAAATGAATTCCATTCCTACTGTATAGCACAGAGATGGATCACTGATGTTTTGGGGATGTGTGAGCTACAAAGGCACAGGAAACTTGGTCAAAGTTGAAGGATGAGGTGGGTCCACTGTCCAGCCAGCGTCGGAGGTACCGCTGAGGAGTGGATGTCAGCCGAGGATTGGTGAGGAGAGCACACTATTCTCTGACTCTGGTACTGGCCAGCATCAGTCATAGAGAGGCTCAGGCAGGCTTTGCGGCCTTTTCAAACTTCTACACAGGCCCTGTGTGCGCGCGCGCTCCTGCTTGCCGGCTCTGACAAGGGCCGCATCAGTGCTCACACAAGCACGAACTAGGGCCGCACTCACATAGACTGCTGTATATACATTATATAAGTGATACTGTGATTTACATATGTAGATTGTAAGCTCTCACGAGCAGGGTCGTCTTATTTTGCTTTAATTATTGTATTGCTAACGTTGTTACTTATGACTTGTGTTTTGAAACTGTTAAAATGTAAAGCGCTGCGGAATATGTTGGCGCTATATAAAGATTATTATTATTATTACATATAGCAGTAGCCGTATATGTAGCACTTATATATTGTATATACAGCAGTCTATATACAATATATAGATGATACTGTGATTGCTGTTTATAGTCGCAGTATATATACAGCAGTATCACCTATATAACATATACAGCAGTATCACCTATATAATGTATATAGACTGCTGCACATACATTATATAGGTGATACTGTAATTATATACAGCAGTATCACTTATATATTGTATATACAGCAGTCTATATACATTATATAGATCAAACTGCAAATGCTGTATATACATAAAAAAAAGTTTTCATCTTGGTACTTACTTAAGATGGGGGGAGGATGAGGTGGGTCCACTGTCCAGCCATCGTCGGAGGTGCTGAGGAGTGGATTCCAGCCGTGGATTGGTGAGGAGAGCGCACTGTTCTCTGATGCTGGTACTGGCCAGCGTCAGACAGAGAGAGGCTCAGTATTAACACTAAACACCCATTGAAACTAGAACTTCGCAAACTCAAATATACATTGGACCAAACAAATAAGGGTAAAAAAGAAAGAGTATATTAGCTAAATAACTTTATTCCAATTCATTTAAAATTGAAAAACAAGATATAAGCAAGGAATTTGCATGCTAACAGAGGTTGTCTAGCAATATTGCTGGGATCCTCAGACAAATTGTGAAAATGCTGCTGGATTGCTATATAAAGTGTGCTCCAATAGTAAGAATCAAGTTCTACAGGCAAAACATACCTAAAGTTAATCAAGAGCTCACTAGGAGATAAACAAATAGATGAGTTATTAACACTTACAAGTAAGTTAGTGAGGATGATCCCTGCCGCCCCAATGCACGTTTCGTGGCAACTTCTTCAGGAGGCGTATTGAGGTGCTAAGGAATGGATGCCGGACGGGGATTGGTGAGGAGAGCACACTGTTCTCTGATGCTGGTACTGGCCAGCGTCATACAGAGAGAGGCTCAGTCAGGCGTCTTGTGCCTTTTCAAACTTCTGTCCAGGCCTTGTGTGCGCACTCTCTCCTGGCTTGCCGGCGCTGACAATGGCAGCAGCAACGCGCGCGCAAGTACGAACGAGGGCCACACCCAAGCGCTGACGTGGGCCGCTGCAGCCCTTGTCAGCGCGTGCACTGAGTGCGCGCACATAGGACCTGTGCAGAAGTTTTAAAGGGATGGCAGCCAATTTGTAGCTCAGAGCCGCCGGCCCAGTAGGTTTCTGCCTGCCTTGGCAGATTGCCAATCCGGGCCTGTTTGGGGCTGTTGCTGGGCAACATTGAGTTTCAACTCCCTCAAAAGATTTTCTATTTGGTTCAGGTCTGGAGACTGGTTAGTCCACTCCAGGACCTTGAAATGCTTCTTACGGCGCCACTCCTTAGTTGCCATGGCTGTTTGTTTGGGGTCATTGTCATGCTGGAAGACTCAGTCACAACCCATCTTCTATGATCTTACTGAGGGAAGGAGGTTGTTGACCAAAATCTTGCGATACATTACCCATCCATCCTCCCTTCAATACGGTGCAGTCGTCCTGTCCCCTTTGCAGAAAAGCACCCCCCCAAAGTATGATATTTCCCCCATCATGCTTAACAGTTGGGACTGTTTTCTTAGGGTTGTACTCATCCTTCTACTTCCTCCAAATTTGGTGAGTGGAGTTGATACCAAAAACTTCTATTTTGGTATCATCTGACCACATGACCTTCTCCCATGCTGCCTCTGGATCATCCAGATGGCCATTGGCGAACTTCAAACGGGCCTGGATATGTGCTGGCATGAGCAGGGGGACTTTGCATGCCCTGCAGGATTTTAATCCATGACGGCGTAGTGTGATACTAACGATGATATTTGAGACTGTGAGCTCTCTTCAGGTCATTGACCAGGTCCTCCCATGTAGTTCTGGGCTGATTCCTGACCTTTCTCAGAATAATCCTTACCACACAAGGTGAGATCTTATATGGAGCCCCAGACCAAGGAAGATTGACAGTCATCTTGTGTTTCTTCCATTTTCTAATAATTGTGCCAACAATTGTTGCCTTCTCACCAAGCTGCTTGCCTATTGTCCTGTAGCCCATCCCAGCTTTGTGCAGATCTACAATTTTTTCCCTGGTGTTCTTAGACAGCTCTTTGGTCTTGGCCATGGTGGAGAGGTTTGAGTGTGATTGAGTGTGTGGACAGGTGTCCTTTATACCAGTAACGAGTTGAAACAGGTGCAATTAATACAGGTAATGACTTCAGAGTAGGAGGGCTTCTTAAAGAAAAATTAAAAGGTGTGTGAGAGACAGAATTTTTGCTGGTTGGTAGGTTATCAAATACTTATTTCATGCAATAAATTGCAATTTAATTATTTAAAAATCATATAATGTATTTTTTTAAGTATTGAACGCATCATCAATTTTCTATATACCGTATTTTTCGGACTATAAAGACGCACTTTTTTTTCCCCCAAAATTTGGAGGAAAACAGGGGTGCGTCTTATAGTCAGAATATACCGTACTCACAATTAGCGAGGTGGCAGCAGAAGTCAGGTGATTCTTCCTGTGGTCCGATTCTGCAGGGCGATGATCTCACTCCCATCCCAGTGCGGCAGGTTCGGCGGTGCTTGGAGGGTCAGAGGACTCCGGCGACATTTTGTGAAAGCCCGAAGCCAGCGCACTTCCATTGCCTTGATGCTTTGGCCTCCGGGAAAATGGGCGATGGAGGCGGCGCATGCCCAGAATGAGATCTCGGCAACGAGATCTTGTCTCCCGAGATCTCGGGATGAGATCTAGTTGCCGAGATCTCAATCTGCACATGCGCCGCCTCCGGCAACCATTTTCCTGGAGACCACCGCATCGCAGCAATGGATGTGGGGGCGGCTCCGGGCTTTCACAAAATGTCCCAAAATGTCCCAGGGTAAGTTGAATTCAGGACTGTAAGATGGAGCACCATTTGACGCATTCATTTTTTTTCCCCATTTTCCTTCTGAAAATTTGGGGTGCGTCTTATGGTCCGGTGCGTCTTATAATCCAAAAAATACGGTAAATATATTTCTTAAGGTGCTATTGACATGAAATTCTCACCACATAACAACCCAACCAATCCACACAGGCAAAGTAATCAAACCATAGATGTTAATAAAATAAGTTATGTGTAATAATGAGAAATGATACAGGGGAAAAAGTACTGAATACTCTTAATTAAATTTTAGTAATAATTTGTACAAAAGCCTTTGTCAGTGATGACAACTTCAAGACATCTCCTGTATGGAGAAACTAGTCGCATGCATTTCTCAGGTGTGATTTTGGCCCATTCTTCCACACAAACACTCTTCAAAACCATAAAGGTTCCATGGTCTCCTTCTATGAACGCTGAACTTTAGTTCCTTCCATACATTTTCATTTGGATTCAGCTCAGGTGACTGGTTGGGCTATTCTAGAAACTTTATTTTCTTTCTCTGAAACCAATTAAAAATTTCTTTGGCAGTGTGTTTGGGATCATGGTCTTGTTGAAATGTTCACCCTCGTTTCATCTTCATCATCATGGTAGATGGCAACAGATTTTTATGAAGAATGTCTCGGTACATCTGTCAATTTATTCTTCCTTCAATTAAATGAAATTTGCCAGTGCGTTATTCTGAAAAAACAGGCCCACCTCCAAACTTCACTGTTGCTATGGTGTTTTTGGGGTGATATACAGCGCCTCTTGTCTAAATGTTGTTGAGCAAATATTAAATCCCGTTGAACATGCTTTTTGTTCAGCAATGGAGTCTTTCATGGTGAGTGTCCATACAGGCCACGGAGGTTGAGTGCATTACTTATAGTTTTCTTTGAAACAATTGTACTGCTGATTCTATGTTTTTCCGTATCTCTCCTCTGGTGGTCCTTGGCTCTTGGACAACTTTTCTGATAATTCCTTTCACTCCTCTATCTGAAATCTTGTGGGGAGTACCTGGTTGTGGCAGGTTTATGGTGAAATGTCAATAAATTAAGTGTAATAATGACCGATGACACAGGGAAAAAGTATTGAATACATGAAGAAAGAAAGGTGCAAAAATCCATAGATACGTACATTTTGACTCATCAGTCCAGAACACCCGCTTCCATTTTTCTGTACTCCTTTTCTACATTTTCATGCCTAGTTGAGTAACTTGGCATTCTTTCCATATCAACGTTATGGTTTTTGGTCACAATTCTTCCATGAAGACCCACTTTTGGCCAAACTTCTCCAAATAGTAGATGGGCCCCACTGGTTGCTGCCTTTTACCAGCTGATGGAACTGCTTGACATCTTCCATTTTCCATGCTGTTAGCAATGGCACCACATGGAAAAGAAATGTCATAAGACATGAGAAAATCATTGGGTTCAGGACTGGGTTCAGGAGCTACAGGACTACTGGAGACTTGTCATTACCCTGGCAGATCATGACAGTTCATCTATCAAGCAGCACAGTGTTACCATGTGACAGTATCACTGCAAATGGTGTCTATAGTTTTACATAGGACTGCAGGTATCATCTACTTCATTATTTGTATGGTGAGAGGTAGAACTGTGTTATCTGTAGTGTTACATTTTTTTTATTTTTGGAGAGGGGTGGATTACATGTCTTGGGGCCTGGGCACCTGATCTTTTCTGACCTTTGCACCACCCCTGGTGTTAGGGTACCGTCACACTCAGCGATGCAACAGCGATCCCGACAACGATACGACCTGGCAGGGATCGTTGCTGCGTCTCTTTGTGGTCGCTGGTGAGATGCCAAACAGTCAGATCTTCCCAACAATGCAGCAACGATCGGCGACCTGTAGCGACCTGTGTAACGATGTGTCTCCTATGTGTCTCAGTGCTGAGTCGCTAGCAAGATCGTTGGTAAAAGGTGTCAAACACACCGATGCATGCTACCCAGCGGGATCTCAACGACCAAAGAAAGGTCAAGGCATTTCCGACACGACCAGCGATCTCACAGCAGGGGCCTGATCGCTGGTACGTGTCAAACTTAGCGAGATCGCGAGCGAGGTCGCTGTTGCGTCACAAAACTTGTGACTCCGCAGCGATCTCGCTTAGTGTGACGGGGCTTTAGATTATTTAAAAAAGTTTATTTTTAATGTGTTCTTATTGAAATAATGTGTTCTTATTGACATTTATATAACAAAAAGTGACATTTCTGAATACGATATGTAGCATACTATTATTTGATGTTTTAAACTTTCTGTAAAATATGATACCGTCTTGCATTGTTTTAAAACAGAAGTAGAAACAAAGAAGGGCAGACCATGAAAACGTTCATTGTTGGAATTGGTGGGTAAGTGTTCTTACAATAACATTGCAGATCACATCTCAATGTTTCTTATTCTATACTATAAATGTGGATATTTAATCACCCCCTACATCTTGCTAGTGTTATAAGGTTGATTCGCCTTTCTGCATGGAGCCACTAGATATTGCAGGGTCAGGGTCTACCATAGGTCACGTGCCTTATATATAATCGACACAAACATATTTATAGAGCTCATGTTATAACTGTCTGTTCTTGCATATATTTCAGTCAGCCTCAATCAGATTATTATATTCAGCAATATACGGTACATATGGAGGACATGATGAGGCTGGTGTACATACTATGAAAATCCATGTTAGAATGGCTGTTGTAGGGATGTGTCTCGCTCAGGTGCGACGGGAGGCAAACAGGAGAGCGACTGCTCTCGGATGTCCAAGCAAGTTTATTTAAACATCATAAACTGCTCTGATTAGAAAAACAAAAACAGCCTTCTCCGGCACAAAGTAACAAAAAGGCAAATACACAGTCCATGTAGTACAGCAGGTTAGTGTCTTTAGCACACACCCAATGGAGGTTTCCACACCTCCAGCCACAGACACCTGTGGTAAGCAGTAATCTACTTTATATAGCTGACACCCAGCTAACACATATCACATGACTGGTCATGTGGGAGTGACATCATCACAGGTCCTTAAACACATACAAAGGTAGTGATGCCCCTACTCCCCCATCTATCTATGTGACCCTTAATCTCGCTACATACCTCCCCCCTCTGCCTAAAGCCGTAGGCTTAGCACCTTTCATTCACAGACTAGAAATTCTTTTCAGTCGTCTCAGACAGTTAAATGGTCTGTCACAGTCTTTGATAGGAATGTCCCCTTGTCATTTCGGCTCTTACAGGGTCTTCTGCTTCGTCACTGAGTCCTGAGCTAACTGAGGCTTCACTACTTGTACCTCTCGCTTCAGGCCATCTATGTCCTGTACTAGCTCCACTTCGAGGACTTTCACTTTGAAGCGAACCTCTTCGCCTCTCTATACCGCGGGTTGAAGGTGGCTGCCTTTTCCTTCCCAACTCTTGCAGCTGTCTGTTGGTCTGTTCCTTCTCAAGTCTTAGCTGCTCTATTCTTCCCTGGTACGCCTCCAGGAGCATCCGGATCTTCCCAAGGCTTTCCACCAACCTCCTCCAACTTGGAGCTTTTCTTGCTGGCTCCAGACGTCTCTGCTTCGTGCGGAGGCATTGTAGCTGTATATCCCTTATGTCAGCCTCCCACTTCACTGTGACTTCCCTGGTGTGGCCATCTGTGGGGCTGTTCCCCTGCTGGATTTCTTTCTTCGTGGAGGCCCCTTCTTTAAGCCTCTCCAGTTCACTCTCCTCCATTATGATCAGATCAGGAGAGTGCACCAGTTCAATTTCCTGGTCTGTCGTGGATTTCCGGAGCTGGGCATTAGCTTCCTTCTCTATCTTGAGCTCTTGGAGAACTTTCTCTGGCTCCTCTGCCCAGCAGCGATGCTTATCCTCTCTCAGTAGAAGTTCCTGCTGATGCTTCTCTTGGGCCTCTCTGAGCACCTCTGTATCTTTCAATAGGACTTTGTTCACAGTCTGACACGCTGACAGTTGACCTTGGAGCTTAGAGACTTCCTTCTCCAGCTCCTCTACTCGTTGCTCAATCACTTGTCTTAGGATCCTTTCTCGCCCGACTGTCTCTTTAAGCATCTTTATCTCATGGTCTTGCTCTCTTTGATCCAGTATATGGGGCACCATCCTTTCCTCCTTATTTCTCTTCTTAGAGAGTGTAGCCTGTCTTGCCTTTCTGCAGCGAGGAGGAGATCTGCCACTTGTACTCGACTGCACCTTGCTGCACTCACTTTCACTTGCGTTTGAGTCACAGTCTGCATAGGAGTCATTCCCACTCCCCCTGTCATCTTGGAACAGTAAGTCCCCACCTAACCAGGTGTCGGCCCCCATTCCTGGAGCTACCCAGTCTCCTTCGGTCATATGTTTGGTCACCCCAAAGTCCCCGCTTTGGTCTGACCCACACTTCCTGCCGGTCACCAGGCACTCGGTATCTTTGACTTTAGGTGGTGCTACCTCCGTTTTACACACTACACTTTCAGAAACCAATACAGCGCCCTGCTGGGATGGGGCTCTCTTAGGGTCATTCCGGTCCCCTTCTGAGCAATCAGCCAGTCCGTCATCCCACACCTCCCAAAACCGTTTAAAGTCCCGGCCTATTACTATAGGGTATGGAAAGTCTGGGACTACAGGGACATCATGGCTGGAAATAATAGAGGGTGTCTCAATGATTACCCTGGATACCGGATACTCCCTAGCGACCCCATGAATGCAGTGGACTTCCATCTTCCTTCCAGGAATCAGATAGACAGGGAGTGTGTCGCTCAGCAGGGTCACCAGGCTCCCTGAGTCTAGAAGTCCACTCACACACTCTCCATTGACTACTAGAGAACAGTTCAGTGACCCCCTGTCAGATGTAAAGTCAGTACACCATTCTGGACATGCGCTGTTCGAACCCTGAACCCGGCAATAGTCCATCGGCTTATTCGTCGCCACCTCTTTTCTACTCACCCACTCAGTTTGGGACTCCGCCCCATCTGAGTGTGGCATTACTTCATTAGTGTGTACTGGTTCCCCATTCTCGCTAGTGACCTCAGAATCCTTTCTCCACAGATCCCAAAACAAACAGAAATCCCGGCCTATAATTATAGGGCGCACCAAGTCCCGAACGACGCTGACTTCATGGGACTCAGCGCCATGCGTCGTTTCAATGTCCACTCTGGCCATAGGGTAGTCCTTTACATCACCATGTACACTGTATACATCGTACGCTGACTTTTTTCCCCTGTAGTATGTTGAGAGGAAAAGTGGCCCTCACCAAAGTCCAGCTGCGCCGTTACTGCGTTACCGTTCACCTTCACGGGACATACTTGAGGACCCCGATTGGGGAACGGGTTACCACTGCAGGCTGGATATGCATAAAATGAAATACGGTGTCCTATGCTGCAGTCCATCTGCTCGATAGTCTGGGAACACCGGGCAGCTATATGTCCTGGCTCGTGGCACCTCCAACAAATAATATCACCCGCAGGGACCTTGGGCACCACCTCCCCCCCGCCATTTTGACCTTGGGCGCCCCACCCCTTTTTGGGACTCAGCCCCCTGTTGTGGCCCCCAGTACAGAATGGGCTGCCTCCCCAAGGAGCCTTCCATTCCCTGGTATCTTTCAACCAGTCCGACCAGTTCATCGGCATTCCGGGGATCACCCAGGGCAACCCAAGTTTGTATGGGCTTCGGCAGGGCGTGCACAAACCGATCCATCACCACTCTTTCCACTATCATGGCAGGCGTAGCGGACTCCGGCTGCAGCCATTTCTGGGCCAGGTGCAACAGGTCAAACATTTGGGAGCGCGGCGGTTTGTCCCGGTGATAGGTCCAGCGGTGAATTCGCTGTGCCCTGATAGCCATTGTCACCCCCAAATGTGCGAGAATCTCAGCCTTCAGTTTATGATACTCCTTAGCATCCTGCAAAGTCAAGTCATAGTATGCCTTCTGGGGCTCCGCCATCAGGTACGGAGCCAGTATCTCTGCCCACTGCTCTGGCGGAAGTTTTTCCCTCTCAGCGACCCTCTCAAATACCGTCAGGAAAGCCTCAACATCATCCCCAGGGGTCATTTTCTACTATGTGCGTCTTACCGCCTTCCTGACGTGGTTGTCATCAGCCCGACCTGGGGTTAGGGCGCTCGTCCTGCCCTGGTTGGCGGTTACCAGAAGCTGCATCTGCTGCCGTTGCTCCTGCTGGCTCTGTTGCATCTGCTGCTGGTTCTGCTGCATCTGCTGCCGATGCTCCTGCTGGCTCTGTTGTATCTGCTGCAACAACAACCTGTTGGTCTCTTGCTGCTGTGACTGCCACTGGACCAAGTGTTTCAGCAGGTCCTCCATTTTCACCGGCAATGCTTGCTGGCTTGCTACAGATTTGATGCAGGACATGCAGTAACAGTCTCACTTCTTCACTGGGAACGCTGCCCGCACTACTCCACCAATTGTAGGGATGTGTCTCGCTCAGGTGCGACGGGAGGCAAACAGGAGAGCGACTGCTCTCAGATGTCCAAGCAAGTTTATTTAAACATCATAAACTGCTCTGGTTAGAAAAACAAAAACAGCCTTCTCCGGCACAAAGTAACAAAAAGGCAAATACACAGTCCATGTAGTAGAGCGGGTCAGTGTCTTTAGCACACACCCAATGGAGGTCTCCACACCTCCAGCCACAGACACCTATGGTCAGCAGTAATCTCCTTTATATAGCTGACACCCAGCTAACATATCACATGACTGGTCATGTGGGAGTGACATCATCACAGGTCCTTAAACACATACAAAGGTATAGTGATGCCCCTACTCCCCCATCTATCTATGTGACCCTTAATCTCGCTACACTGTATAATCTTAATTTTTAAAGTTTACACACTCTTCATGTACCTAGCCTGATTGACCGCTCCTTCTTTGGTGTCCAGCGCCATTCTGCTTCGCTTCTCAGTGATGTCACTGCAATTCAGACTAGCTGGCTCACTCTGCGTAAGGCGGCTGTCTCTGTTACAATGTAAGTCTATGAAACCTCATCCTGACGCTATATAGACTTACATTGTAAAAGCCACCTCGCTATGTGTGACCTGGAGATTCTGAGAGAGTGGTGAAGTCACTGAGAAGCAGAGCACAACGGCACAGGATACCAGAGAGAGCACCGGTAGGCGAGTATATTAATACACTCACACTACATTACATACATACAAATATACACACAATTAATGTAGAAAAATATTCGTGGTAGGGCTTCTTTAATATATTGTGTTTCAATTGCGCATCCTGTGAATATTGTTTCCTTTCAGAGACTGGACATTGTTACAGTGTGTCCAGGCAATCTTCTTCCCATTTTTGTACACAGCCAGTTGAAAAGATGTAACAGATCTGGATAGTCATGTTCTCTGCTTCCCTGTATTGATTTATCCATAATGTTATTCTTATTATTATTATTATTATTAGTAATAATAAATATGTGGATTTGACATATTACATTTTTATTTTGGTAGTGTGACAAATGGTGGAAAAACAACACTTGCCAATAAACTTCTGAAAATACTTCCCAACTGCAGTCTGATCAGCCAGGATAACTATTTCAAGGTATCAATGACAGTAGCCATATTGGCGGATTACAGTTCTTTAAAAGGCAATTCTTGAGTTTTGAAGCTATCGCCTCTCCATGGATTAGGGAATAATTTCTTGATTGCTGGGGGTTCTATATCTGGGATGCCTACCGATTTCGAGAACTGGGAGAGTGTGAATAGAGCAGAGGTCGATCATGCATACTGCTTCTCCTTTCATTATTATGGGACTGCTGCAGACCGGCTGAGCGCACTGCTCCGCTATCTCTAGCGGTCCTACTAAGAATGAATGGAATCCGCAGTGTGCATGATTGACCTCCGCTCTATTTACATATGGCTCTTTAGAGCTCTGGTTTATGGGATCGGTGGGGATCCCGGTGCTAGGAGCTCCAGCAATCGGGAAGCTATCCCCTCTCTAATGGATAGCAAATACAGTATGTTCAAAACTTGGGAATACCCCTTTAATGAAGTTTACCTATATGATTTGGACTTTTTTACATAACATCAGAGTATTTTGTTGTATTATATGTTCATTTAATAACAAAAAAAATGCATTCATAAAAATATGTACCCCAATGTGTACTTCTTAGTCTGAAATTTATGACACTTCAACAGAAGAAGACTGTAATAAAAGGCAAAGCCAATATTAAAAGTATAGCCCCCCTGCCTGGTGAACAATAGAGGGGATGTAGCCCTTGGTGTATGGCTTCGCCCCCTCATAAACAGCTGCCATGAGATCTTACATTGATGGTGATCCTAAGGATAGGCCAAGAATATTGTTGTTTTAGAAAACTGCTTTAACCCTTTTACTCCCGAGGGTTGTTTGCATGTTAATGACC